>JANHGB010021602.1:0-19565 GCA_026283785.1 Coracopsis vasa | reverse complement strand
GCAGTGCTCAAGGCCAGGTTGGATGGGGCTTGGAGCAACCTGCTCTAGTGGAAGGTGTCCCTGCCCATGGCAGGGGGTTGAGCTGGATGATCTTAAAATCCCTTCCAACCCAAACCAGTCTATAATTCCATGATCATTACAGTCTTTCATGTGTGGTGTAATGTAAGTGGCATGGATCTTCATAGGGCTGAAACCACAAACATAATTTAATAGCATATGGCTCCTGCAAGCAACCTATGAAAGCTGCTATTAACTTATTTAACAGAAAGCTACAGGGGACAGCAAGTCAAGAGTCCACACTGGTCACATATATAAAACATCTTGGTAAAAATAACTTGATTGGCAGCCTCTTTGACCCATCAACTCCAGCATTTGACCCGTTCAACATTATCCAGACCCACCAATTCAGATGCAAACCCTGCAAGGATTGCTGGTTCCTGGAGAACTACAAGATGGGGTCAGTGACACTGATGGAAGGCTGCACGGAACATGCTGCTTTACCAGGAACTTGGAGCTCAGACTACACAAAGAACAACCCAAAAGACCGGCCAGATAACACTGCTAGAAAGCAGACATTATATATTACTTCCTTTTCTCTGCAAGAGAGAAGAAATAGAAAAGGAAGACAACGAAAGAACACTGCAAGAAGCAGCTCAACCAGCCACCAAGTTAAAGAAAGCTGCAGAGCCACAACCACCAGTTCCCTAAGCTAAATAAAATATAGCACAGGGACTGGGGCGGGGGGAGGGGTGGTGTTTTATTTTCCCCTCAGTGATTCACGTGATTTTTGTATAACTTCACTGCTAAAGCAACAGCAACCAACAGATTCCTAATGTAAAAGCCATACCACTGCCCAGGCAGTAATTTACTGCTTTGCACAGTGTCTGGCAAACAGGACAGTCCAATAGCTGGAAAGATGCTACTCATGCTTCATCTTCACACCTGCTACAAGTCATCTCCCAGGAAACGTGACTGATCAGGATGCTTTTCAGTTCATCAGTTTGTTTAGCAAGTTCTGCCTTTCCAGATGCTGAAAATAACAGGCCCTGGTTATGACAAAAGCAATTGCTTAAAAGAAATAACTAGGGGAAAAAAAGAGAAAGTGAACACATAGAGGTTGTATCATCCTGAATTATTTCTTCAAGCAGTTCCACTGTCATCACAGGAGCACTTTACACAAACAGAAGGAAATGAAGAGAATTTCATACATAACCTCCTTTTTAAATATATTTGTTGTTTCACAATAAACATGAACCCAACCATTGTCTGCGAAAGGAGAAATTGGCATTTTCTTCCCAGTCCTTGCAGTATCAGCACCCTAATAGAAATCTATTTACTTTCTTTAAATAGACACTGCTAGGACGAGGGTTAGAAACAAGCTTCACCTGCTTGTCATGAATTATTAACCAGAAAAAAACCCTTTTGTTGCCCTTTCCAGAGGCTTGATTTGCAAGTTGAAAAATCAAAGTGACACTTATGTCTCTTGTACAAATATCCAACCTTTTAAAAAATGCTCTAAGCATTAGAAATCCATTCTTTTCCTGAATACAAGAACAATTCTATAAATAGCTATCCTTCACAGAACTGCTTCAAGACATTGTTTTTACAGACAACAGTAGGAAACTGAAGGAGGTCTTAGTGCCAAACATATTAAAAGTGAAATAAACTCTCCAATCAACTGTGGGTTTCCATTTATTATTACAAGGTTTGCTGGTATTTTTTGGCTTATACAATTAGTTTATGGAAGGGAAGGAACAAAGGGGATGACTGCACCGTGTTCTGGCATAGCTACTCCAGTCACAGCCTTCCAACTTCCTCACTTAGCTTCCCATTTAACAGCTCTGGACTGCCAATGGATGAACCCACTATCATGCACCACAACCTTGCACAAGCACAAGCAAAGACAAGATTATTATTGTAACTCCATGATAGGATTTCTGAATACACTGACTCAAAACTGCTCCATCTCCTCGAAAAAGCAAACATAGGAAGATAAATATGAGCCAATGTAAAAGCAAATTGCCTGTTCAGCCTGCACATTTAAGGGTTGCTAACTTCTCAAGCCATTTTTGCACTGATATCTAGACATAAAATCAACTCCTGAAAAACAGCTACACAACTCATAAACCAGATTTCCACAGCCAGCATACTAAAAGTACCTATTCAGTCATTTCAACATATACTCCATCACAAGCCCAAAGCTCAAGCGCCACCAAGTTCTAACACTGTTTTCAACAGGGAACCAGTACAAGCACTTCTGAAATACTTGAAAATCCATCTGCAAAAAGCCAGGAGGAATACATTCAGTTCCTAGTTTTGATACGGTGTTTTGCTTTAACAATTGCAAATAGATTATTTTATATTACATGTCTGATATGGTCTATGCAACAAACTGCACCCAGTTGCTCAGGGTACTGATACTCTTTCATCCCAGCACAGCTTCAGTCGCAACATGGAGTGGAGACCATGACAGTGCTGATTTCAGGGGGTGACATGGATGTGAAACTGGAGTAACACAGCGATGAATCAGGCCATGAGCTTTCCTAACAGCTCCCCAGTCATAACAGTGATCTAAGCATACTGGAATGTTTTTAGAAGGGAGTAAGTGTCCGGTAAGGATTAGTTAAAACCCAGTGACATGTCCCACCAGGCATGGCCAGGGAGCATGCAGCAGCTCAGGAAGAAGAATTCAAAGGGAGCTCTGACCTCTGGAATTCTGGGTCTGCCATGACCTCAGCCAAAATCCTTAGTACACAAAGGCAACACAGAGAAACCACAAGCCAACTACGAACCACAACAGCATCCCAAATGGATCATTGCCTGTAAACTAGGACAATTATAAACTCACTGGCCATTGGATCATTAACATGGCTGGAAATTACCAAGTCTTCCATCCATCTCTCCATGTTTTGTGTGTCAGCGATGAGCCACAGGCCTGCTGCATTTGCTCCCCAGAAGAGCAGAGGAATGTATACTGATGTAATGCTTGTCTGCTGTGCCAGGACTGGCATGCCAAGCCTCCTGGTTCCTGCCCATCACACCACAGAAAACAAAGAACCATTTTGGAGCAGAAAGCTTTTCTCTTACCTTATTTTGATCTGTCCAGTAAAAGAAAAATCCCTGCGGATCTGTTCTGAGGATAATTGGAGTCACAACAGTGGAGTCCTGGAAGAAAAGGACAAACAAAACATCCATGTCAGCACAGAGAACACATAATTATGCATTAGCTGCTTTGCCACCCACATTAATGAACTGCAACATCCAGAAATTACCCTGAAGGTATCACTAGCAAGATGTCACTAAAAGAATTTAATATCACCTGCCTAATCTCCATTTTTCTGACAAAGTATTTCCATTACTGAGAAGACAGCACTAAATAACTGCAGACTTGTCAACAAATGGAGTTACTCCAGAAAAGCTGGAAGATAAAGTAAACCAGACATAACACATGGTCAAACTACAGCCCACATAGTAAAGTACTATACTTATCAGAAGTCCATTTGATCCCCACCTTGATCCAAATTAACCTTCAGATATAGGCAAGAGCTAAATGCCTCTAAGCTTTACTTTAACCTACAAAGCCTGAATTTTACTAGAAAACCTGGAATAGCATCCACTGCATTAAGACTTCAGATTTTTAGTAATGGGAGTATATATATGCCACCCCATTTCCAAATCAGTTGAAAGCCTGTCTACTCTGGTAACATCTATAGCTCGGGTCATTTAAAACCAGGCTCATTTATAAGTACTGTAAGTAAGGCAGCCTGGTTACCTACATATTCATGTCTTCTGACTGACAGCAGGCACCTGACTAGGGGGATAAAAGCTCTACCCAAAGCCTTTTCTGTAGGGGGTGTTCATTACATATCTCACCCTTTGGGATCCCCTAGTGCCTAACAGTAACCGACATCAGTGCAGCCCAGTCCTAATAGGATTTATCCTCTCTCTGCTATTTTTCATGACATCTGTAAAAACACAATTGTCTTGAGAGCTGTACCTGTTGGCCAAACTCAATTTAAAACTAATGGAGGGAGCACACAAAGAACACAGGGAGGCAGAAACATTGCATAAGCCTTATCTCCACAGGAACACAGGCTAAACGCACAACTCCCCTTCAAAAATGATGTATAATTGTATAATCCTGTTGAAGTGTTAGAGGTATTTCAGAGATTTAGCATTCACCTATTTCCAAGAAAGCAATATGTGAGGTCAGTCTATACTACTTCAAGGAAAAAAGGAGTTCAACAGGTTCAAATCTAAATCAAACATACTTAAGTGTGGGGGCTTTTAAAGTGCAAATAAAGTTGATGGAAGTGACATTATCATGAATAAATAAAAACTAGCTTATGCAAGTGCCATTTCTGAGGCAAGAAGGAAACACTTGTCTATCTAATACCACCAGTACAGTGCTTTATGTAAATAGGCATTCATGAAACAGGGAAGTTGAATCACAGTTTAGAATCACAGAATCCTACAATGGTTTGGGTTGGAAGGGACCTTAAACCTCCTCCAGTTCCAACTCCTTGCCACGGGCAGGGACACCTCCCACTAGACGAGGTTGCTCCAAGCCCCGTCCAACCTGGCCTTGAACACTGCCAGGGATGGGGCAGCCACAGCTTCTCTGGGCACCCTGTGCCAACACCTCAACACCCTTATAGGGAAGAACTTCCTTATATATAATTGAAATCTCCCCTTTGTCAGTTTAAAGCCTTGTCCTGTCCCTACAGGCCCTTATAAAAAGTCCTCCAGATTTCTTGTCAGCCCTTTTTAGGTACTGTTGGTTTGAAAGCAGGGAAAGAAAGACAAGCACCTCTGTTTTCCACTATATACATCTGGACAGCTAGTCACCTTCTGGCTTAGGTATGCTCAAAGCATCTGAAAGGATTGGAAAACACAGGGAGCATACTTTAAAAATCTTCTTTGGAACCCAAGGCATCAGCTGAAGCTGAAACTGCGTATTAGCTGTGAAAGGCTATCAGCATCTGCCAGCTGGCAGTAACTCAGGTACCTACAGGCTTAGACATACGTTACAGCAGGTCTTGGAGAAAGCAGTGGTCCCTAACTGGTGAACAGGGACCTAGAAAGTGACCAGTTCATAACTTTTACCTAGTGCCCCAGCTCAGCTGTACTGGTTGAGAAGGGCCAGCCAAATACAGAAACATTACAAACAGAAGAGCCTACAGTGAGGAGATTTAGCAGTGACTGTAATTGCTCACCTAAAATTGTATTTTTGTCTATAAACTATATGACATTGAGAGGAAATTATGGTATGTATGCATGTAAAATTTGTTCATATATAACATACAAGAAGATTTCACATGTAAGTACAGCTTTTTCCCTTCTTTGTCAGTGATAACTGTATGTATCCAGTCATTCAAAGTCCTTGATGTTTCAAATACCCATAGGATGACACAGTTTTAAGAGAACTATCTCAAAAACTTCATTTTCTTTCCAGAAAAAATCCTTATAGTTGCAAAGTATAAACCACATGGATGCACAGAAACATCTATTACAGGGGAAAAGACTTATGCCAATAAAGTTGTCGAAGGACCCAGAAACGGAGCCAGCTTTCCAGCTGGCTTTGAAAAGCCATTTTGCAATTGTTTCCTGTGATTTTCACTGAGGATTAGGTGCTTCTTTTGGAAATCAAGCTGGGCATCTAGCTGTCTCTGAATGCTCTAAATGCTGGACATATATGCTTTTTGATGCTGGGCAGCTGCATCTCAGAGAAAGCAGCAGTAAGCTGGATTCTGAAAGTCTAAAATTAACCATTCAGAATTAGTGAGTGCTTCTAAACTATTGTTTTCTCTGCCTTAAGTCTTCAGAGATACTGAGCCCTCACAATACCCTCACAGTGCATGGAAAATGAGTTATAGATGCCTGTGAGAAACTGACTTGAAAACCTCTTGGTTTAGTTACCTCAGGTGTAAAATGAAGATGATGAGAGTTAAGTGTGCTGCTTGTGTATTGATGAAATATTCAGCATTGAAAAGATTGAAGAAGGAAGGGTGACTATAAATAGTTATTCATGGCAGTGTTTGGATTGCTTACATGTCTGTTGTCTGCATGGTCCGTTTGTGACTGGGAATACAATTTTAAATGAATGTCATTCCAAACCCATTTATCTGTAGAAAGTGCCCCTCAGATCTTGCATGGGTGAACAGGAAGATGTATTTGATACAAGCACCCTATCTTCCCTGTAGCTATATACAATATTTCATGTCTTATTAACATAATCTATCTACAGTGAAGTTTATAGGCCTTGACAGATAGCACCTCGGGTGAGAGAAAGGATGACAGAGAAAATTTACTTTTACAAAGTCAGTCTTTCTGGATCTGTTCTTGGACAGCTTGACACCAAAGGCTATAAACATAGGCTGCAATCTGAAACCTTCTCTGCAATGACCTTGTTTTAGCAAATACTATTCTTATCTCCTGGTGCTTATTCTTCTCCTGGCAGCCACTCCTCACCATAAATTCCTTACCATGTGCTCCTTTCTGTTTCTTGAGCAGTGCCTTCATGTTTAATATTTGTTTACTACCCATTTTTATTTAAGCCATGCAATCTGAAGGCTGCCTTTATGCTACTACCAGAATTACAGTATTGAACCATTCGACTTGATATAGGCTTCTCATCTCTGACTGTCACTTTCCTATTTCTTTGGAAGAAGGCTTTTCCAGGAGGACTGCTCCCGCATTGAGCACTGCATTAAATTATACTTTAATGGCAGTAGTTTGGTACATTCAGATTTAAAATTGCCCAGTCTTTATATTAGCAAAAGAAGGTCACTACTTTCTAAATAACAGAGCAGTCAAGCATAAGGCAAAGAATTGAAAATACGGACTCAGCCAAAATACAGTCCTTTGGAAGAGAGATGTCAAATGGATTTGAACAGTATTTTTACACATATTTCACTATTTATAAACAGTGTCAAGCACTTCTTCTGCTATGAAATGTTATGCTGCCATTCTAAACAAACCAAATGCAGTTTCCTGTGGTGATAACGTTTTTTTTGTGCATGCACCCTGCCCATGAGACACGCATTTTCTGCAGAACTGATTTTAAAGAAGCACCAACATTTGCTTCCACTGTTTTACGTTTCAAAACCAGGATACCTTGGATGAACAAAGCTCACCTGTGGCGTGCAACCTCAATTGCATTTGCTCTATTTGGGTTTCCAAACATCCTTGCTCAGATTTGCTGGTGTTGCAAGATCCTGAAAGCAATCCAGTCTCCTTTTCAGCATGTTCTGCCCTTTAAATAAATCCAAACTCTGATTGTATAACAGACTTCTTAAACCACCTGAATCCACACTCTGTGCCAGTCCTTCTGGTGATGTGAACAATCATGGTTTCTGTGTACCAGCACGGGTTAATGAAGTACTAGCTGAAGAACAGCTGTATTAGAAACATGGGCATACATTCCATCCTCTGTTATACTCTTCCCAGATACCAGCTCAGCTGTCATCCAGCCTCTGTTTTGGCACCTGATTTAATGTTATTGAAAGCAATTGGGCTTTGGATCCAGCTGAAAGAAGCTGCAACCAGAGTTTGCCATCATGTCTTCAGTACCAAAAGGCATGGAATATTGTTATGCTCAGTGGGTTTATAAGATATGCATGCACACACAGGATACTAAAATAATCAGCTGTATCTTTTTGTGAATGGCAATCTTCACCAAGAAATAAAACATACATATTTTATTGCAACTAATGGGATCAATGTTATGTGATTCTTCTTTTGTCAGTGCGAAAGCAAAGTAATATGATTTCATTTATTTTTTCAAGGGCTTAAAGCATTATCTTTATGGTACTTAACTTTAAGAAAGTGGCAACATTTAAAGGAGTATTAATTTTTCTCCTGGACAAATTCTTGGTTTATTGAATGGCCAGACTTGAGCAGTTCAGTAACAATGTAGGCTGAACACTTACAGGAATGTAAACAGGCTTTTCTGCTGGCAAAGACCTCTAAAATAATAAATCATTATTGAAAATACCACAAGCAAATCCAACAGCTTTAATAAGAGGAAGAATGTTTCTTACATTGTATGTGCCAGTTTAAAGATTTTTGGTGTCGTTTGTTGTATTTCAATGAGAATGGAAGAATAGCAGACTTCTCCAACTCACAGCATTATGCTTTAAGCAAGACTTGAATCATGGTTTCTGATTTCAGTTCCACTTTAAGACAGTGGAGCTCTGCCATCTATTTTATTTTTCTTTTTCTACTATTGAATTCTGAAGTCAGGGACAAACTATTTTCATTTATATTTGTATAAATACAGGAAATAGTTTATTTGTGCTTCTATTTTCTATGTAGCTGCTGTAGTCAATTCAGTACTCATTTATAGAAGCTAAATATATTAAGTGTTTCAGTGATGCTTGTATAAGATGAAGGACTTCTCTTATAAATAGTCATGTCTTTGTTAGATGATTGTTGGATTGTTTCTCATATAATTTGACTTTTTAATTACTTGTGATTGCTCATGTAATTCCTCACCTTTGTAGGAATAACACAAGTTACTGATTTGTAGTCGTTACTTTAGCATACTAGACCCCATGTTTAGAAATCATCTAAAACTGGTATTGATGTCTGTCTGTCTTCAGAAGGATTTTACAGCAAGTGATTGAGTGGTGTGATCTTACGGAATTAGCATCCCTTTAGTGATTAGGGAGGAAAAAATGATCAGAGGTCTCATGTAACCTGTGGCGAGATAAATTAGATACTGAGCTGAAAACCTCACTCTGTTCATTTGGGATGTTATGTACTTTCATTTATACATGTGTGCCCTCATTAAAGGGTCCAAAAATAGAAATATGTGGTGGTTAACAAAGAACATACAGAGAGGAGTGGCATATCAAGAGTGTGAGAAAATATTGGTGACGCTCCAGCTACCATTAATTCCAGACATCTTAACCAAAGTAAATGACACACAGTAGTGATTGAGTGATGATTTAGCCTTTGGATTGTTACAAATGTATTAGTTACTGGAATTTTCTCAAATGTTTTGTAAGAACAGGTTTCAAGCAGTGGATTCATGCTAAAATATCTACTTCTACTATGTCTAGGAGTATTTCTAGTTTTATTTTGTCGTTGTGATGTACTATGCTCTGTCTACCCATTAGGGAATAGATGGTGCCATTTGATGTTCTAAATATAATTTGCTATCAAATATTCTTTTTTAAAAATAGTTATGCTCTGAAAAAAACCCCATCATTTAATTTGGGCTTAAATGGCTTTAAAATGACAGAGGGGAGATTTCAATTAGATATAAGGAAGTTCTTCCCTGTAAGGGTGTTGAGGTGTTGGCACAGGGTGCCCAGAGAAGCTGTGGCTGCCCCGTCCCTGGCAGTTTTCAAGGCCAGGTTGGATGGGGCTTGGAGCAACCTGCTCTAGTGAAAGGTGTCCAGGCCCGTCACAAGGGGTTGAAATGGATGAGCTTTAAGGTCCCCTCCAACCCAAACCATTCTGTGATTCTATGATTCTACATTTGCAGCTTTATGTTTCATGAGCATTTCTAAGGCATATCTTGGTAAAACATCTTTTGCGACTGCTTACCCTTTTCTTCTTGAATAATATTCTTAGAAGTAAAAATCACATCATATCATATTCATATACATATACATGAAATGTTAAAGGTTGTAAAACCTATCAAAATATGTTTATAATGTTAAAAACATTTTCAGTACTCACCAGGCGCTTCTTAAGAGTATCAGTGGGCTTTTGGTTATTTTTCATTTCCCTTTCAAATCTGAAATGCCCTGGTCCTGCTGCATCGTTAAATGTCAGATGGAAGTTGGATGTTAGGGAATTTATTCATATTTACTGCATTAAGTAAGCAATTTGTTCAGCCTTAGGTGGTCTAGATATAGGTATAGATTCCTCTGCATACTGCGAGTGGTTTTGTTATTTCCCTTAGTTTCTCCATGGCTGTGCTAGCCTGCATTTCTTCAGTTGGCCTTTAAACTTCATTTATTCCTCTGTAGATGTGTGTGTCTCAGTGTGACCGCTTCTACCTCCAAAATACAGGGTAAGAGGGATGAAATCTAATGTGCATTATAGTGCTCACTCTTCCAGTTCATTCCATGCTAATCTGGAGGATCTGGGTTGACATTTTTCTTTCATTTGTGTATTCTCCACATAGTTTCTCAAACATCTGAATAAAAAACAAAACATAAACTGACATGTACCTAATGAAACCTAAATGCCTGTTTCCTATGAGTAATCCATCTGTGGAAACCGCATATCATCCTACTTTCATATTTTCCCCTTGGATGAAATTTGTTTTGAGTATCATGTCAATGATGTTTTGCCTATCTTTCAGCATGCTGCCTTTTCTTTCTAGTGTTTTCACTGGGTCACAGGAAGCTTCAGAAAGCAGTTAGGTAGGAGCCTGGTAACTGTCATATGTTGTATGTATTTCTGTGATGACCTTTTTATATATCACAGGTACACAGCGAGGGAACGTACTCCTCTCACATGTTGAGTCTGATCATTTTCTGAGCCCTTGCCCTTTTACATTGTCAAATTCAGTATACTTAGCCTGGCACAGGATACTTTTAAGGGGCAGAATTATTACTTGCACTGCACATTGCAGTTTTGGTACTGCTATTTGATTCAGTGAAGTGGTCTGCAAAGCAAGGGTATGAACTAAACATGCCACCTGAGGATGCAGTGTATTCACTGGAACAGAAGACATAAGAAATAAGGTAGGCAGAATTTTGTCCTGCCCAACTGTAGCTCCTTGTTTTTAGAGGTGGCTCAGCCATCTGCCACTTTTAACTTCAGTGAGAGCCAACATGCCCATCACTTCCTTAGGCAGGAACCATGGAACTAAACTAAATTTATTGTTTGATGCATAGGCAGCTTTGTTTCTTTCAAAGCGATAAGAAATGTGTGGTAAAACAAGCCACTGTGCTTGTTGTGTGCACAATCTGGTTGATATTTTAAAAATGCCATGACAGAATGGCATTTTTTACTGTAGAAAGATGGGTGCATGTTTGGAGAGGAATACTCAAATGATTGCTTGCTCACATTGAGTTATCTAATAAAACTGTTTCATTTGGTTTTGGTTTTAATACATCCAGCACAGAGGAAGTGCAATGGATTTAAGGAAAAAAGAAGTTCAAGACATACAGTATGAGTGAAAACTTTTGGGGACTGAATCCACCTTTTAGTTCTGTGCACACAGCAGCTAGCACAGTCCATTGGGATCCACAGGAAGGCTACTGAATGTTACTATAGTGGGGGACACTGTTAGTGTTCGGCACACCTCATAGTATAGTTTATAAAAGAAGTGAAAATACCCGAACAGTGTAAGTAGTGGTTAGTGCTGCCATCTCTGCATTTGATAGCACCCTCTAAACCAGTGTGTCACCAGAGATTTCTGAGCACCAGAATTCTGTGCAGGCTCTATTCTCAGAATAATGAACTTCCAATACATGCCAGGATACTAGGTGTGAGAAATATATAAAAGACAGGTGAATTTGTTCCTTTTGGAGAAGCCCTTCACATTCTTATGTGCTCAATAAGCTTCTTTTGAAGGGCTGTGACAGTGTTGAATAGTTTTTCATTCTTCTTGTCTTTACAGAGATTTCTTGAGTGTTAATATAAAAGGCTTTTCTTTTAGGAAAGGGGAAGATACAAACCGCATCGAGGGAAAGAGATTGATAGTTGACTGTAATAAAAATAATTTCTAAGTTTCTAGCACATGAGCCAACAAGCCAAACTGTAGAGGTTAAAGTGCTGTAAGATGAAAAACTATACAGCCAGAATGGAGGAGGAGGCTGCAATAGCTGTTATGCAGGTGACAAACAAAACTCAGGTATTGTAAGTTTAATGATGCTCCAGAAAGTATGTAAGAGAAAGCTTTGACATATGAAACGATTACCTTAGGAATTTTAATAGACCAGATGGACCTAGTGTTTGATGAGGGATTCCTGTGCTGCCAGGATACAAGGCACATTTACCTGGTTTCTATTCTGTTGTTTTAAATGTGGTGGGGTTTTTAAAGATACAACTCTTTCTGGTACCAGTGTTGGGCTGTGTGTTTGGCTTCATGTGAATACTGCTCTCAGTGTCTGTAATAACGTCTGTGCATCTTGCTGCCAGGTGCATGGAAAATGATATTCAAATGCCTGTATTCCTTCCAGACCTCTGTGCCTAGTGTTTACAGCTCCCCAATTCTCAGTGCTATCCCACCAGTGCTTCCCCTAGACCCTCACAGTTATGTGTGAGAAGCATGTAGCTCTTTTCACTGACTAGCTGCAGCTTTGTGTAGCTCTCAAAACACGTGAATGTGGCCCTGGAAGGGCACTGCGGTGATCTTCAGTTTTCTCATGAAATTGTGATTGATGCTAATGGATAACATATATCTGGGAGCTCTGCTACAGTCACAGCTATTATTCTTCTACTGTCAGTTTATTCAGTGTATCTGAACTCTTTGTGTGATGAACTGAAAGCTGCAGCTTTCTGGGGATCATCTAGGATAAGAAGTGCTCTGTAGATGCAAAATACAGTATATTAAATCCCTGTACTTGATTATGCTTGAGAGGTGTTCACTCCCAAGTAGATGCTTGAGAGAGAACTTCAAGCAGATGCCTGTCCCAAGCCACTGCAGAAATCATACTTCTGCCCATAGTCAGAGTAATTCCATAATGACTGCTGGTGCTGGGGCTTGAATGTCACACTGGTAAGGGCCCTGGTTGTCTGCCAGATCAACACTTTAATGTTTCAGAGTCCAAACCAAGTTCTTCCTTTCTGCTACTACTCTCCTGCAATGTACTAATGCACTAAGAAGGAAAAGAATTCTTCCCAGACTCACACTAAAATTGAACCTTGTATAAGGGACAAGTTGATGAGCTCACCCAGGTGTTCACCAAGACCGTGTTCAGAGGATGTGAGTAAATTTACCTGTGCCATCCTTTCCAAAATCCACCCATTCATGATATTTTTACATTATAATCATTATATTTAGATTCAGTTCCTGTTACACTTATGAAATAATAAACCATTAAAGCCACAGATTCCAAACAGCCTGTCAAAATGACCATGAAAATGACAAACCTCCCATGGAATAAGTAACTAAAAGAAGTCTCTTCAGCCCCAGAGTGGCCTTATTGGCAATGGTGACCTTTTCAGAAAGGCTTTTTCTTTCATATGAAATGTACTTTTTATTTGTTCCAAGGAAGAGAGATGGAAAAGGGAATATAATTCATGAAATGGTTTGGGTTGGAAGGGACCTTAAAGCTCATCCAGCTCCTGCCGCTTGCCACAGGCAGGGATACCTTTCACTAGACCAGGTTGCTTCAAGCCCCGTCCAACCTGGCCTTGTATTTCTTTAATTAAAGAAAAAATAAAGCAATTCTTTATTGATTCCTCACAGCTCTCCCAAGGAGATACCAAGCTCTCTGGGAAAGGATCTTCCTTCTGAAACCAGCAGTCACACACCTTCAAATATCCTCCTTCTGCATTATTCAAAACACCTACAGCCAAGTGTGTAACTCAGGCAACCTGGCTTAATATTGAATAATGCAGTCACTGCCTTGACATCCGGAGAGATGTCTGTACCCAGCAAGAGCTATTTTTATGTGTGTTGTCTTGTTGCTTGAGGGATGATGGAAAATTAGCCTGCATGCAGCATTCTTTTTCCTGAAAGTATACGATTTGCACATGTGTTTCTGTGTTCCTTGACTGTTTCTCTTCTTTACCCTCTGCCTTTGTTAATTATCTCACTACATTTTTAAAGCTTACGATGAATCGCTGTTGAAGTGCATTGAATTTGAAGCCAAAGTTTCTGCTATTTAAGTCTCTTGTCAGGAAACCAAATATTAGAGTTTGGTTTCTTATTTCTGAGGCTGTTTAATGACAGTAGAAATACTCAGCCTGGCTCTAAATAGGTGATTAAAGCCGACTATTGGCCAGATGTTCCCCTTTGTTGCCTGGCGTTGAGCAGAAGGAAGAAAAGGAAGCCACAATCCCAATGTACACTCTCCTTGTGTTTTGGCAAGTGATCCCTGTGTTACTGAGTGTCTGCAAGGATATAATCTTACAGCCAATGTGAATGGCGGTGTGAGCTGCTGTTCCAACCATTCCTGCATGCTCCTTCTCTCTCAAGAGTTCAGAACATCCCTTTGTGCAGCTGGACAGGGGAGATGGAGAACTGAGTTCAGCTTTTCCCAGTGACCAGGTAGTGGATTTCAGGAAGAGGTCATCTTTGAAGTGTGTGAAGGATTGATGAAGGCCTTTGAGATGAGTTGGGTGTGTAGATGTGAAGCTGTTTACTGCTTTAATTTTAACTGTTGTGCCACACCTTCTGTCCTCAGAGGCAATAAATCATAGAATCCCAGACTGCTTTGTGTTGGAAGGAACCTTAAAGCTCATCCAGTTCCACCCCCCTGCCACAGGCAGGGACACCTTCCACTAGAGCAGGTTGCTGTAAGCCCCTGTGTCCAGCCTGGCCTTGAACACTGCCAGGGATGGGGCAGCCACAGCTTCTCTGGGCACCCTGTGCGAGCGCCTCAGCACCCTCACAGGGAAGAGCTTCTGCCTGAGAGCTCATCTCAGTCTCCCCTCTGGCAGGTTAAAGCCATTCCCCTTGGAACCTTGTCCGAAGTCTCTCTCCAGCTTTCTTGTCGGCCCCTTTAGGCACTGGAAGACTGCTCCTTTATGAGGAAATACTACTTTATAAGGAGACTGACCTACAAACAGCAGGAGATTTGGGAACACCTGAGCCAAATTCTTATCCAGAATTTGGGAAAAGAAAAAAAGTAATAAACCCCCCAAACAGCCATTGTTTTTGTTTATCTTCTCCCATTCCCATGGGAACACGAAAGCCATCCTGAAGTTACCTCCTGTAAGCTGGTGACACCAGGCTTTTTCCTCCTCTTACTTGATTCTCCTGCCATTTTCATCATTCAAGAAAAGTTAATTTACCCACCTTGAATTTACTTTCTTTCAAGACAGGCATTTCAGCAGGCACGGCTTAGACCCAGGTACTGCTTCCAGCCCTGCTCAGGGTCTGCTCTGACCTTAGGCAAGTTATTTAAGCCCGGAATACCTCAATTCGCCACCCTGATGAATGGCGATGAAAACTACCTCACGATCATATGCTTGTCTTAAAAAGTTATTAAATACTTTGCAATTACTGCCCAAAGATTATTCTTAGCCCTTCAACACGATCCCATCTCTTCCCAGATACAGAATGTAGCTATTGTCCAAGCTTGGTGCCCAGCCACTTTTGAAGCGACAAGTTAATTTGCTTGGCAGAACACCACCTTATGCACGTGTCTCGGCTGCGTGTCCTCCTTTCCCAGACACATGGCCCTTCCTGCATTTATTCCTTAAGCACAGAGAAATGCACATTTCTGGCTGCTTAGCCAGACAGTGCTTGTTTCTAGGTCAAGCAACCATGACAGCATCTTCGAAATGGGAACAAAATACAGGATTGGCATATTTCATTTTTTAATGTAACCCTGTCCCATTCATTGCTTTTTGCCAATCATTCACCTCCAAGAATCATCTTTGAATCGACTTGCTCTTGTGTAATGCTCCAATTACCAACAGCTGATCAAATAGCACCGTTTCTAAGCAGTGACCCCAAATTCTTGGGGAACTACAGAAGACACAGAAATGTGACCTGACCCGCTTAACCCTGTCTGACCTTCCTCACTGCGCAGCCTGACCCGACCTCACTCCTTTTATTCCTCCCAACACCCTTTAATAGAACCCACCAGAGGAAAGCAGTGGGGGGAGAAGGAGTCAGTCTGCTTTAATGTCTTATTTCAGAGAAGTGTTTCCTTAGCTAAACATTAGAACTCTCAACAGTGATTTCCAAATTGCTGGAACATTACCTCCCACCTCGCCACTGTAATCAGCGCTTTGCTTGGTACATATTTAAGTGTTCTTCAGCCACCATGCCTTTGCCAGCAGCACCTTCGAGCAAACAGAACACATTCCTGAGTCAGAATTCCTTGGTATCACAGAAAACTTCCTTATTCTGTAGATAAGAGTGTTGTGGAATTTTATCCATCAGCCTGATAGACACTGCCACACTATTTAGATGTGGTGGGAGAGGACGGGGAGGTTGCAGTTTGTCCTCACATGTTGCTGCTACATAATCCTCATCATAACGTAATAATAAATAACCCTAAAGAGTTACAAGAGCAAACCATCCCTTGTGAGAAAGAGCCAGGATTAGCAAGAAGCACACCACTGGATTTTAGCCAGTAACTCCTCATCACTTACTCCCTGCACAGAGATACTTGTGTCTTTGCAGGAGACCTGTATTTGCAGGCAAGCTCCAAAACTCAGAGACATAACAGATGTCTCCCTCCCCTTGAAGTTTTTGCTTTTCTCTCCACTTACATAATGCTAATTAATTTGAGCTGTAGATAGCTGAAATCTCTCTTATTCCTTGCTTCCAGAGCACACATTCCAGACTTGCTGCTCTCATAAGCAGTCTGATCAGCATTACGCTGTGCATTCCTGCCAAATTCAGTGCGCTATTTTAGCTAAACCCCATGTCTCCTCTTGCCCCCACAATATGAACTCTCCCTGCTTTTGAATGGATGTGGTGTAGCATAATCATTTACACTAAGAGGTACGTGTTGTTTTGCAGAATGGGCTTGCAAAAGCATTTCCCAATTACTATAAAGTATTCTGTCCTCCCAAGGAGAAAGATCTTCACAACCAGGTGCACACAGAAGGGAAATAAACCCACTGAAATGGAAGGACCCTGTGCCAAGGAGATCCTACGTATGGAAATCCTGTCACAAGATGCAGTTCTACCAAAGGGTGGAGAGGAACTCTTGGGAATATCAAACATTTAATCTAAAAAATGGGTTACCTCATGTCACTATCTGGAAACCAGGACGATTCCCTAATTCTGGCATCACATGATGTGTGGGAAGAGTTGGCAGCACGAAGCTCTAGCGCTCCTCAAGCTGGGCTGGCATCAGGAAGGCCATGTCTGACTGGCAAAAGGGATGCTGGAAGAATCAAGCACACACTGACCAGACTCCAGCACACCACCAACAAAGCTGGAGCTCAGCACCCAATGCTAGAGTCAGCACTGTGAAGAGTCATGCTCCTTTTTAACTGCCCTCCTGAAGGGAGGTTTGGAATACCATAGCTCCTGCAGACGTGGGAGTAGAGACTCTTTAAGAACATGAGAAAGGAAACTAGCTGACCAAAGGAGTCCTCCTGTGATGAGATGAGTTCCAGCTTCCAAGACTTCCACAAAATATGTCCAAATGGTGCAATGATATAAAAGGAAAAAGTCATGGTATAAGGCTGGATATCTCATCTTGAAATTCCCAATCCCACAGCACCCTGTTTGCCTCCTTACAATATTATTAAGCCCAAATAACCTACATATCCCTGTTATCAGCAAGAGTCTAGACATCTGTTTGACTACTGAACCTGTATGCTGGGCTTCCTCCTTTACTCTGCCTGCCTGCTTGTTTCATGTTAGGAATCCTTCAAGATAGATTGTCCATTTTGTTGTTTGGAAAGCACATGGCACAGAAATAATGTCACTGCTGCCACAGCACCTCATTCTTTAGCTTTTTAGCACTAGGAAAAAAATAAATCAAAGCATATATTCAATACATTTGAACTAAAAATGGGATTCAGCAGTCTCACCCCTCCTCTCTTTAGGGCACACCACGAAAAGAGCCCGTTTTGGTGAAGGACAGAATCTTGTTCAAGAGAAGACCTGAACTGGAAACGGAACTCTGGAAGAGAAGCTGTAACAAGTCAAATGTGATACACGCTGACAACAACTACCTGGGGAAACCTGTACAGTAAACTCTTCCTCAGTGCCTGCCAAAAGCCAGTGTATCCATCCCTCATGTTACTGCAGGAACCCTCAAAGTAATGACCATTAAAATCATTTCTTTGTATTGAGGACTATCCTGAATCAGCTACCAGGTAATGAAAGAGTGCCAGAATCACACAGGTATGCTACTGTGTTAGCAAAGACCCCCTGGTGGGCTGGGAAGGAGGATGGAGAGGGTTCATTGCTTCTGATGGTTCAAGAGAACTGCCTGATGAACAGTACACATCTGAATACACCAGCCATTTGGAGCAACTGCAGAGAGGAGCCTTTGGAAAAGTGGCAAGAGAAGGTCACACAGCTGTAACCTGACACAGATAGTGTTCCATCTCTTCATGCTGTGTTGCTTGGTCACTCTTCACGCCCAGATCTTCAGTGTTTAGACCTCAGGCTCATTCCACACTTATCCCTGCTTTCCTCTCCTGTTAACTGCCTTCTCCTCCCTCTGATTCACTGCCAGAGATCTTCTACCCCCCCCAAAATTAATAAACCATCATGTGTTTTGCTGCCATTGCCTTCTTTGATGGCATTATTTTTAACCCTTTGACTTCTTATCCATTATATGTTCCTTTGGACATATAATAATAACATAATAATCCATTATATGTTCCTTTGGATAGTAGAGGCCACCTACTAGGCTGATCTCCCCCAGTGCGCCCAATTTTGGACAATAACAAGTATGTTTGATCAATCAGATACATTCTCAGCACTTCAAATGTTAACAACATAGGAAAATCCTGTTTGAAATGTCAAGAAAACAACTTGGCTGTCCTCGACCATCAATCTGCCTTGTCTGACCGCTCTTAGTCCTACTTCCCTACCTTCATACTCTGTCTTCTAAATACATTTTCTAAACCCAAAAGCTACACCAGGTATTTCCTGCTAATATTTGCTTTCTCTGCTTCCTATTTACTCTGGGTTTTCAAACCTGTAAACCCCCTTTCCTCCATATCTCTTTATTGTGTCAAAAGCCAGCCTAAATCTCTATATGTCAGCTTTCCAGGGAAGGGTCAATTTGTCCTAACCCAGCTAAGTCAGGATGATACAACAAAGTCATGGTAGTTAGAGCAGTTGACTCTGCCTCTGGAATTGCCTTATGGTCTTCCCAGCCCTGCACTTTCTAGAGAGACAGTCAGCTCCTTGCCCAGCAGAGAATGGCCAGCAGCCACCTCCAGTGCCAGGCACCAAGAGAGCTGCCTGAACGCACCCTCCCCACGGTTGGGCTGCACTTTCCCCCCACTCCCTGCCCGTGTCTCTGCTGCCTGGAGCTATCCCTGCCAGGAGTTGTGCCCAGCTCTGCTCCCTCTCAGTGCTCCCAGAGCCCATCCCATGGGCTGTGTGCTCAGCTCTGACTGCACACTCCTCCCAGCAGCAGGGCTCTGCCCAGGGGCATCTCTGCCTGTGTAGGGGCTCAGCAGCAGCTCACACAAGCCCTCACAGGACTCTCGGTGCCTGCTTCAAAACAGAGAAGTAAATTCCCAGCTCCCACTGCCCAACCTGCCCACCAAGAGTGAAAAACATCAAAGCTCAGGACCCTTCCCTATCAGGTAAACGCTGCCTCAGTGACTCTCAGAAGGACCCTCTGCAAACGTGGTTAGAATGATGTGGAGCTCTGAGCAGCCCTGACCCACACAGCACCCTCTCCAGTGCACAAGAACACTTTCCCTTCCCTGACAGGGGTTCTTCCTTCCCCCACAGCTTCTCCCCCAGCACCGTGGGGAGCTCCCGGGCA
>JANHGB010021601.1:0-49249 GCA_026283785.1 Coracopsis vasa | reverse complement strand
GCCAGGTCAAAATGCTGCTGCTGATCCTCCTTTGCTGCCAGTCCTCTCCTCAGCGGAGCAAACACCATTACTGTGGCCCAGCATATCTTGTCAGGCAAGTATAAGTGGTACAAGATGATTCTTTGAAGAATCAGGACTAGTGGGTTTTCCTCTCATAAGATGGTTCTGCATTTAGATCATGGATTTCTTAAAAGCCCCATACTGCTGTTCACCATACTCCCCATTGGTTTCTCTCATGCACAAACTTGGCATTTTTTTTCTTAGAGATTATTGTGGTGGAGGGCACAAGAATCCTTCTGGTTGTATTTGCAAATATGCAAATTTTCAATGTTGTGCTTTTGGTTTCAAGTTGAGTTTCAGCTGTCATTGTTCTTGATCACCACAGCCCCAGCAGACACTTTTTTGACCCCACGTTGACTCCGATGGGTTAATTGCTTCAGGTTTAATGAAGTGCCAGAACCAGTTTCTGATACGTGTTGACAGTAGCATCTTGGTAAGTGCAAGCTTGGACTTCCCAGAAGGGTCAAATATGCTGATCATGGAGTCTGGTAGCCACAACCATGGGGTTTTGTTCCATATTACTATGGAACAGAGTATGTGGTTCCTCTTCCAAGATTCATACATTTGACATGCAGGATCGGTTACAGATGGAGATTTTTCAGTAGTGGTTTGCAACAGACATCATTCCAAATGAAACACTACAAGACTGAATTGTACCAAACCATGACAAAAAGGTTAAAAGGGAAGGGAAATATCCTGTAGTGATATCTGTCACCATCCAGGGCAGTGGCTGTTTGAATCATTTTGGCCTGAACCACATCCCTGCACTGTCTTTGGGCATGGTGAATCAAAAAGGCAAAACTAGAAAATGATGATTTTAACTAATGGGGGTTTTACTGTGTAGTTGAGAAAGTTATTTGCCTGTATGTGTCTGCACAAACACACATACATGCATATAGGTGTAGATAGACAAGGGGTGATGGTTTCAAAGTTAAAACAGGGGAAGTTCAGGTTAGATATAAGGAAGAAGTTCTTTACTGTGAGGGTGGTGAGATGCTGGCACAGGGTGCCCAGAGAAGTGGTGAATGCTCCATCCATGGCAGTGTTCAGGCCGGGTTGGACAGAGCCTTGAATGACATGGCAGGTGGTTGGAACTGGATGATCTTAAGGTCCTTTCCAACCCTACCTATTCTATGATTCTAGATCTACAGAGAATGGTGTTACACATAACATTTTGAGAACAGTAGTTAAATGCTAGGCCGTTTGTTAAATGGTCACCCCACGTACCTCACAGGAGCATGACAAAAACCTCTATGTTCTGCTGAGCCTGCGTTGCTTAGAAAGGGGTGAGTTGCTTCTATGGAAGTCAATAAATCTGCAATGTATTGTTTCATATTCTGTCTTTATGTAAACCTAGCCAGGTTTTTTTAGTTGTCGTCTTTCTAATCAGTGGTAAAGTGCATTTAATGGCTCACTTAAGGTGTCATCCATTACTATGAGTTACTGTTAGAACTAATTAATAGAGCTGAAATTATTTTGTAATGAGAAATTGAAGTATTGCAGTGTTAGAAGAAAGAATTACCGTTCATAGCTAATTAACATTTAACAATGCAAATAAGCTGATAATTATTTTTCAAGCCATAGAAAAATTCTGTGACACTTTATATACTACCTTTGCAATCCTAATTGTTTCTGAAAAATACCTTGAGAGAGAAATAGTCTGAAGAAATTTCCCTGGATATAAAAGGCATTTTCTGAAGAGCACAATGAATGAGAGCTCTCCTTTTGTTCCTGTGGGGCTGCATTCAGCAGCTATTTCTCATGGTAAATACTGATGAAAAGAAGGAAAAAGTAAGGGTCAGGAAGGTAGGTGGGAAGGGAAATTATGTGGGATCATGGCCAAAATTTCCTGGCTGCTCCAATTCAGCCATTCTTTTCTTTGGCTACTGTAGGTGTTACAAATGCAGCCTCAGTGGGCTGAGATCATTTGGATCCCTCACAAGAGAAGTTGTTAACAGCAACTGAACACAATTCACAAAATGCATTTTTAGGTCATATAAAGGAATGCAATTAAACCCCAGAAACTAAAAGGAAAACCAAGTATGATTTGTGAGGCATGTGAGGTCCCACTCCTCCAGAAATCAAGATGTTGAGTTTTCTCTCCAGGTTTTGTCACTTTGGATATTATTGAAGCAGGAGTTTTCAGAGGAAGTGTTAAAGAGTTGGTGTTCTGTTAAGCCTGATGCTATGGGCATCACCTGCTGATCAAGCAGGAGTCACCGCAGGGGCAACTGGAAGTTTGGTTCCATGCTACAGCATTTTTCACCCACTTTTCACACCTAGCCCTAGTAAATACTAAGATCTGTTTTGCAGTGATGGAAGCAGCCACTTTCTCATCACTGTGAACTTTTGTAAATGAATATGCTCTTTGTTTTGATTTTTAACCCAAGTTCATCATCTTTATTGTATTTTAAGATGTCAGTTTAATGTGACAAAAATTTTCATCAACAGTTATCCTCAAAGTGGTCAGGTTTAGCTGGGTGGTTTTTTCAATCACCGGTAATAAATACCATTTTATTTAGCAGGTATGATAATATGATAATATGTAATCAATATGATAGTATTTAATCAATGGCAAGTGAATTGTCAGGGTTCCTGCTGGTCTCCTACTAAGCACAGACACCTGACATTTTAAGATCCCAGTTTCTTTCCAGTCAGTTCCACTTGCTGCCAAGGGTATGATCCAGTCTTGCCACTTTTGGTTTCATCTGTACATTAGAGTTGTCTTCTGCCTTTGAGCTGTCAGACAGCAGAAAGCATCCTCCAGTTCGTAGTTCACTCTGCCACACGAGAGCTTTTATTGATGGTTCTTAAATTATCCTGCAGAACATGGGGTGTATTTTGTTGTCCTGGCTGCCCATTCTCCCCCAGTAAGGACCTTTCCTCCAGGACTGTCCACCGCTGCTTTTGTACTGTTGGTGGTCTGCAAACTGGTATCAACCCATCTTCTTTCGAAATGGATTTGAAGATTTTTGTTGGATTCAACCTCAGATGAGTGCTTGTGATCATAACAGTGTTCCTGTGCCAGGGGAAAGGAAAAAGACCTGTGAAGGCAATACTTTATTTTCTTAATGCATTTAATGATTTTAAACTGACGTAATTAACTAATGGAAGAGGAGTCCTAAGTCAAGACTTCCAAAAGTTTGGAGGACCTGAGACTGAAACCTGGCGTGTGCTTCAGTTGGTCATGTAACTTCTTAAACCAGGGGGAAGAAGCTTTGTAGACCAAGAACAGGTTACTGTGCCAAGGTTTTCCTGCCATCAGGAAGGTTTTCAGCAGCACTTGCTGATGTTTTCATCATTCTGTATGCTGATTTAATAATTAAGATATTAAACCCACTCCATAAGACAGGCATGCCTTTGGTGAGTACTTTATACAAATTTACACTAAATGTTTAATAGCCAGTTTGGCTATCATGGTTGAAGGCTGGAATTTTTAAGGATTCTTTTAGCTTCAATGGATATTGTTCTGAGGACCTACCTGTGTAGTTTTCCTGTCCACTGAGCAGTGCCATGCCCTGCTCCAGGTATCTCCAGGACTGACTTCAGGCTGGCTGCTGCCCCTGCTTTGGACCCTTGGCAATCATTTTCCCCTCTTGGCTCAGAACAGTGATTAATGATTGTTTGAGTACCTATTGGGCTAAAATTTGTGGATGTTTTACAATTAACAACTGGATCTGTTCTTGTTAATTTAAATAGATATTTAAGAAATGTAGCATGAAGAATAACATTTTCAGCAGGTTTTTCTCATCTGTCTTGCATGTTGTGTTTATCATCTCACAGTGATGGTGTTTGATGTGATGTGTGTTGCAGAGCAACATAACAATTTAGAGAGGCACATTTTCAGGGCAGTTAGCAGTTGAAATGCAAAAACGTTTGCAACTTGCACCCCTAATACAGCTACAGAATCATAGAATTATAGAATAGTTAGGGTTGGAAAGGACCTTAGGATCATCTAGTTCAACCCCCATATCAGATGATTTAAGGTATGGGTTTAATCGTAGCAATTCAGACCCTGCACACTGCAGAGCATGGATGCTTTCAGCTACTTTAATTCCTAAATCCAACTTGTACAAAGGGAGAGAGAAGGCTGAGAAGCCTTCCTGCCGTGGCTCTCATGCTCTTGTGTTTCTCCATTACCCCTGTTAACAACTACACCAGAAACAAGCAGTGAATGTTTTTTTTTCCCCACTCTGTGAGTAATTGTCTGCACAGCAGTGACAGATGTGCAATATAGCAGCTTCTTCAGGAAAAAATTAACAGTTTGTCCAGCATGTCAGCGCGCTCTTTTTAGTGCTTTGGAGGTCTTGGCCCCATTATGGATGATTTAGAAATTGAGGCAAGCTAAGACCAGCTGCCTGGGTTGAAAGCCTTAGTTAGTAGCCCTCATCTGCATTCCAGTATTCACTTACATCTAGAAATTGGTAGGGCCCCTCTGGCCACAAGATGAGTATGGGCTGACAATGCTTTGATTTGTTGAGAGAGAGAATAAATGGGTTTTTCAGAAGATGAGGAAATATCACCATTACTGGCCAATTTACAGCATTTTATCTGTTCTTCAAACGTGTCACTTTTGTTATTGTTGCATGGTAATTACATAGTGAAACGGAAAGAAAACAAATTCTGGTTACATATTCAGATGGATTGCAAAATCATATAATCCTGATAAATGCCCATTTATGATACACACGGATGAAAGGTTCATTTTAATTTTGAATAGCTAGCACAGCCATAAATAGGATATAGGATTAGATCCCACAGAATCTGATTACCTAAAAGCAAATAGTATTTTTCTTCCCATTTTTTTCCTAACCAGGGAATTCAGTGTGTGCAGGGTATTTAAATAAGCAGAGTTTCCATAAAAATATATGAAATAAATAGTTCAGTAATTTCTGTATTTTAACTATAATCATTTAGGACTATTGAGCTAAGTCTTTTCTGATATACTCGTTTGTAAAAAGACATCAAGCCATCAATAGTGCTGAGAAAGATATCTCACAGCTGTACCCTACTGCAGACTATACATTTATGACAAATAGAAGCAGCTTTGCTTATTGGATCTCCAGTGCAGCAAAGCAAAAGATGGTTGGTGTTGGGCATATACTGTGAATTGCAACTGTTAACACCTTCTTACCAGTTACAGAGAAAGTTTCAGGGCAAATGATGAATTTAAGCAAGTTCTGACAAAACACCAGATAGCTGCAGTTTTGGCAATAGCTTTCATGCATGAATCATTGTCTAATATACTGGAAGCTCCACTAGGGGTTTGAATTAGATGATCTTAAGGTCCTTTCCAACCCAGACCATTCTATGATTTTCCTCAATGGGAAGACATGAAGAAAGGAATGATGTGAAAATATATGCCTATATTAGCAGAAATATGTGCAATTGATTCCTGATTGTTACAGAGCTGAAAAGAAACTGCTTTATAAAGCTGTCTGCTTCATAAATGCTTGGTGTCCAAATTATCTTCACAAGGTCTTGTATTCTCAACTTTAGGGAGGGTTTGCCATTGCTTCAAGAGTAGGATGGCAGAGGAGGGAGCCTCGCCCCATGAGCAGACATCTCTGTCCCTGAAGGGAACCAAACTCATGGGGTCCTGCCAGACATGGCACAGGCTGACAGATTTCAAGAGGCAACTTCACTGTGGGTCAAGGTTTCTGGTAGTGAGAGAGGGAATACATAAAAAGGCTTATCTCTGGGAGACAGCAGTACTTTGTTACTGTGGATGTTCAAAGCTGAACTTCCATTTGTTACCTCTGTTTGGAGGTGGCCAGTGGGTTGTGTGATGACTTCAAGTGGGGCGATGGGTGGAAGAGCTGTTGGTCAAAATGTCAGTGGGAACTGGATGACATGAACTGAATTGCATTCTATGGTTTTACATCAGGTGTTTTGAAAGTCAGAAATACCCTTTCTATGTTACTGTCATGAAGTCACTTTCATTGTTCTCTGCCCCTGAGTTTTGTTACCACTTTAGCTTTGACTGAGTGTTCTGCTAGAAGATTTTTATCATGTGTTTTTGGGTAAAGTAGTGCAAATATGTGAAGTGGCTGCAAGAAGCATGTCTTGGGAGGTGTATCTGTAAGATAAATTGCTGCAGTTGGCTGAGCAGCGAATGAATTTGCTACAGTTTTGAGTGCTCAGTTCAAACTCAGAGCATTAAGTAAGTGCAATTTTTTGTTAATTTACCTCCTAAATCCCTTCTGAATATTGTGATTCAGTGCTTATGAACAGCAGAGACTAGTAATACTCATCTGTGACTACAGCAACATCTGCCCCAGGAGAATTGCATTCTCTTCCTGTTCTTTGTGGCAGGGCTGCTGTGTCCCTCCTTAGCAGACTTTCTAATGTGATTCGCCAACAAAAAGACATTGTTGTCTCTATTGTCTTGAAATGATGTGGGGGATGTTCCAAAAATGGACTTGCTGTATTTTCTCTCTGTGTGTATACATGTGCACATAATGACAAAGCAGCTTTTTAACTTGAATGCCATCTAAAAGTGTTTCATTCCAGTCTTCAGCAGTTACTCTGTGTGATGATACATGCACATTCAGAAGAAGAACAGTATACAACAAAGCAAAGATTTCAGCTTTGGTGAATCACTGCTTTGTTTTCCCCCACTCCCATTCAGACTGAAGATTTCCTGTTGCTTTACACACACTAAGCAGCGTGAGATATAGCCACATGCTGCTGTCACCTGGCCTTAAACAGGCATCCAAAGTGGCTGTTGAAATCTAAACAATACTTGGTCATCAGCTTTAAAAAGAACCATAGTTTTGTCATGAGCAAATCATGAAGAAGTCGTTCTTTATTGTTATTATCATCCGGAATTTCTTAGCGGCACTGAACCTTCCATAATATGCGGCCATCTGGTACAATTGCTTCCAAATGCAGCCTCACATTTGATTGTAGGGTCTGGAACATCAGCCTGTAGGAATGTGCTGCTAAAACATCTTCCTTTACAGTCTGATGCTGAACAAATGTAGGATGTTGCAGTTTCCTCAAAATCCCTATTTTTTTCCTATTTTAGACATACCCACAATAAGTGTGACTGTGTAGGAAATACCCCAAGAAGGCAAGGAGAGCGCCATAGCAAATTCCAGCAAAGCTGAAATAATAGCAAGGATGAGGATGTACTTCATACATAATTAAGATGAAGTGCAGTTATCTCAAGGGTCCTTAGAATCACTTGTTGATTAAAGAAAAAAACACTCTTGTACTGTGAGCTGGCATAAGGTCACTAAAACACAGAATTAAAACTACACCATCTTTATGTTAGCAATAGAGTAGGTAGGATTCAGCTTCCTCACCTGTGCTAGATCCAATAGAGAGAGGTCTGGGGCATTGGTATGTATAGGAAAAAGGCACTTATCTGCAGAGTAGTTTCTCATTTCTTAAAGCTCAAGGAGTAGCCAAGTTCACAGCATATAAGGGTTTGCTTTCCTGTTCTCAAAGCCACTGCATTTTTGCATGGGTAGCACCGTGTTTAAGGGACTCTTTTGGACATTTAATTAGAAGTGACACCAGGCTTTCACAGGCACCTCAGTGAAGTCATTTAGTCTCTCTGTGATGCTGTTCTCCCAGAGAAAACCCAGATTATTCCTATGCATTAGTTATCTGCACATCCCTTTGTGTCTCGTTTTCTGTGACAGCTTCAAGGTGTAACATTAATCCAGCCCAAACAGGAGAGCAGGCAGTGGGTTTAGGTCAGTCCTGATTGATATTCTCCCCTTAATATTTTCCTTTATATTTGTCGGCATCCACATGTTTAGGAGAAGATGTAACACATATCTTTGTGAAAGTCAAGCCATACAGGAACATGATAGTCTAAAGTAATTGGCTACACTGATCATAACAGACAGTTCAACCAGCGAAGTGCTTAATGACTAATCTTGAAGTTGCTGCTCATTTTGTTTGGAACTTGGGTCTTCAACCTGCCAATTCACTCGTCATTTCCTCTGATATTTTATTTATGCAGCTAGTCAGTGTGGTAGAGTTTGTAAGGCAAAGTAATTTTCATAAGTTATGTGATTAATCCAGAATGTAACATATAACATATACATGTGAAATACAAAATGGACCAAAGAAATAGCAGTACTGTTAAGGTGCACCTAGATCATAGAATCATAGAATGGTTTTGGTTGGAAGGGACCTTAAAGATCATCCAGTTCCAACACCCTGCCATGGGCAGGGATGTCTCACACTAGACGAGGTTGCTCCAAGCCCCATCCAGGCTGGCCTTGAACAATGCCAAGGATGGGGCAGCTACAACTTCTATGAGCAACCTATGAAATCAAAGTGCTGCTTAGTTCCCAAAGTCCTGTGGACCTTGTACCAGCATGCAGACCCTGAAAAACACTGACATTAGCTTTGAACAGAGAATTCACATCCATAACCCGAATTAGTTTGCTTAACCAATACGCTGCACTTGTGTGGCACCTTTTGGTTAACAGGGTAACCTACTGTTTAGTATGAGATCCAATACACATTCAGCAACACAAGGCAAAGGTAAAATAAACCTTAAGAGGTCCCAATGCTTACCAGCTGATCTCATTGGCATACAACAGCCCTGGGGTCCATATGCACTCGTGGATCTGTTGCAGGCTGCTTTACCCAGCCACTCCCTTCTGTATATAGCAGGGGTTTGTATTATAATGTTTCTATTGGTTTAATATTCTTGTTTTCCTCATTCATATTCGAGGGTATTATTGTTAGTGCCAACTCATTTGATTTATTATTTGGAGAAAGCACTTGCTCAAAAAGTCAGCCCTGGATATTAAATGATGATTGCTTTCAATGAATTTCTTCTCAACATCTACAAAGACAATTTTGCCTTTTCTTTTTCCACTTAACTCTAAATGAGAGATCTTAAGCATAGTTAAATAGGTTTCGTAATATCATGCTGACTGAAAATCATCTTGAAATGGGGGAATATGAAGGCAAAAGTGGTTACCCACATACAAAAGCCCTCTTCCCTCTGAATTTAAACATTTAAACAATGTTTTCTCTGGGTGTGCATTGCTGTTCCTGATTATATATATAGTGAAGAGAGAGGAAACTCCAGGGTCAGAGCCACAGGTTTACTGGAGACACAGATCTGACCCATTGACTTCTTTTCCCTTTCCTCAGGTCTCAGGCTGTTGAAGGCAGTACTTTAGTGTGTGATTAGCAATTGGGAGAGAAAAATCCTTTAAATAATGCAAGTATTTTTTTGTATTCTTAACTGCTACCTAAAAATACATTCAAAGCCCATTGGATTCAAGAGAAATTTTTCATTGATTTGTGTAAATGTTGGATCAGATTAACATTAAGTCAGAAATGTTTTGCCACTACTATGTTTTTGGCCAACATCTCCGTAACTTTCCATTAGCATTAGTGTCATGACAAAGAAATAAGATGATGCCTCCATATTAATTATCATGTGAATTATCCTTTTTACACAGCTGCTTTAAAACTCTTGTGCTGAAGGCGCTTCATTTCATTATCCTTGAGAAACAAACATGAAACTAGCTGTAAATAAAGGTGCAATTTACATCACTGCCACCAGCCAGGTTACAAAGATGGACAAAATGAGAACAAAAAGAAAATTACATTACAGATTTAATTAAAGATAATCATCAAGAAGGCTGGTAAAACAAACAAGTACATTATTTTATTAATGTCCTAACATGAAATATATGAGGTGACTGAACTTCTTAGCAATGCTTTAGTGATTCTTTTTGGTAATACAACTTTCTTTCCACAAATGGGAAAATAACCAGTGGGGAGCAACTGAATAGATTGATGTCCTACTTTTCCATGTGGAAAAGGAAAACAAAGCAGCTTTGGTTTAAAATAGTTGGCTCCTTTAAGGAGTACAGCCACAGTAAAACACTGAAGCAGAAAATAGTTGCTGGCATAGGGTGCAGCATTGTATTTCTGAATGTATTATTATGGAGCTAATTGTCACGGAATTGCGTTTAAATTCTATGACACATCCTAAGAGCAGTGACATGGGATGCAGAGCAGGCATTTCTTACATAAATATTTTGCCCCCTTTCCCTTTAGATTGTGGCAAACAGTAAAAATGTCTCCGGCTACATTGGAAACCACAGATTGTGCTCTCTCTTTAAACCTGGTGGTTGGAGTGCCTTACCTTGCTGCTAAATCTTATACATCTGCTCAAGAAAGGGGAAACATCATGACACAAACTGATTTGATACTTGGTAATTATAAGGGAATTGAAGAAGGGTATGATAATAGAATATTGGCTTAATTTTTTCTCATTTTATTCATAAGATGTAGTTGTTTTATTAGCTGTTGGCGTGCTTGATTGTGTGACGTGACCTCAAGTTTCTTTCAGCATTCATTAGACATGGTTTTCATACTAAGAGGAGAATTCAGACTTAAACCTGCCAACTCTGTCTTTTTTACTGAACCATTATATATTCCACATAGGCCACACAGGTTGCAAAGTATTATTCTGCAAGCAAATTATTCGGTTGGTGGCTCTTTTTACATGTTCCTTCATCCTCAGGTTTGCCTTATTTTCTAAAGGGTTTCTATGGGTTGTGAAGAAGATAAATTGATAACTAGTGTATTTTAGAGATTACTTTGGAATGGGTAATTTTCAAGAATATATTTAAATATGTCTATATAGTCTTGAAATACATTATGCATATAATTAGTATTAACCTTGGTTTAGAGAAATTTTTAAATGGAGATGGGTAATCATTGATAACAAGTGCATATTAAATCTCAGTAACTTTAGATGAAATGGATGCTTATAAACATTGTCCTGAACAGGAATACTTCCCTGACCTAGGGCCTGGTGGAAAAGGCACTTAAGAAGTTAACATGCTCATAAAGAACCTTCTATGTTGCTGTGGCTGCATACTTCAGACCTGGTTATGATTTATTGGCCCAAGGTAAGAAGTATCTAGATGGTGGGAAGGTGCAACTGGCTCCCCATGGTGCAGGAAACAACCCATGACATTTCTGCCTGAGGGAGGAGCAGTGGTTGGAAGATCTGGGCAAGGCTCCCAGCCAAGAATGGGAGCAAAATGTGAGGCTTGATAAGACCTTGACTGCACATTGACCTAGAGACAGGAGTGCCTCCTGACACCACTTGCTCACATTGGGGGCGTGAATTGAGACTATGATGGCTGTTGATCCAATAGACTATAATAGCTCTTTTTGTGCCCATAGAGGTCTGATGTATAGATCTGTGTTTAGAGACTCTTTAATAGACCTTGTGAATCTGCTTCAAAAGAGATGTTGCAGTTGGTGATGTAAGTCCTTCTCCATTCTTGGGTAGCTGAGCATAACCTCAGAGTCTGCTGTACATGCACACCACACCCCAAAGCTGAAAACATTAGTATTAATACTAAGATTTATGATTTCTTTAGTTCATTTAATTATTGTCACAGTTTTTAAACCTCTCTTTCATATGCTCAACCAATAGTAACCAAATTAAAGAACTGAAACCAGCTGCAGACTTTCTCACAGGGGAAAAAAACCTCCCAAAACCAGTAAGCTGTTTATTTGTGCTCTGTAACTTAGTGCTGCTGTGTACATTAGTGGGGGTTTTCCTTCCCTGTTTTTCTTGAGGTTTTTTATTGTTTTGGGAGGATTTTATCTTTTTATATTTTCTCTAATTGTTTCCCCTAAAGTGCTTCTGGACTGCATATTTGCATATGAAATTTCAGCCTAGAGCTAACTGTTACTGTTGTTGAATTATAAACCGCTTAAAAATGGGATTAGAAAGGAGATTCTGATGCATTCTTGAGTACAGTAGCACAAGCTTGCATCTCTGGTACCCAAATAAACCATATTTCCCTGCTGAAATAAGTTCTATTAAGTCATTGGCAGCTTTCAATTCCTCATGCATTTCTTTCATGATTCCCCGTGGAGTTCTCCATGTTGTTTTGAAAAGGATAGTCTCAAGTCTAAGCCTGTACTTCTAAGTCCTGCTCTTTGTTGCCTAAGGAGTACACAAAGGTTTAGATTGCATCTTTCCAATGCATTATGGCACTGCAGCCTAAAGCCAATACTTGTTTTTTAACTGGCAACCTGCCTGTACGAATGGAGGAAGCAGATTGCCTCTTTGCTGAGCACTTAGACAAGGTACTGATTTAACAACAGTGGACAAGCAGCTGGGAGCTGGGCTGTCAGCCTGTCATACACTGACAAATCTGTTGTTCATATTCAGGCAGGATGTTCCAGTTAGATTGCCATCAGTATCATCCATCTACCATAGGCATGCAAGGCGGCCCCTTGTCTCCTGCATACCCATAGACAAAATGCTGGCGATACAGCTTTGAGGGGCAACCTCCAGAAAACAGCTCGTTTCATCCCCTGCAATAAGACCAGGATGGCAGCAGATGCAATTTTTGCCTGTTTCCCTCATTTGGTATGCTGGAATTATGCGTGCAAATTGTTGGTTACTCCAATTTCATGTCTCAGGCATGAAAAGAAACCTCTGAATGGAGCCTTACCTCTCTCAATAAAGCCATGAAAGCTTGCTCAAAAGCCAATTCAATAACATGCACTCTAACTAAAGCTGAAATAGCAATGTTAAAATGGTGATTAATAAAGTTATACTGAAATTACATTGTTCTGGCTTCCAGACTAATTTTTAACATATTTTCATACAGCTGCTGTATCCGTGACACTAAAATAACACACTCCAGAGCTAGTTCACTTGCATAGCCAAGCTCAGTCTGCGGGTGAACTCTCGGCTAAAACCTGTCTGTCTCTATTCTTGTTAATCAGTTGGAGTCAATCTATATTGGGTTTGTGTGTAAGAGTGGCTGTGGGGAGGGGGTGTTTATCAGGGCTGTACAACATGTGCTGTAATTGTTTTATCGCAGACATATACTTGCCCATTTCTTTTTTAATTTAGAAAAGCTGCTTTTAAACACTCTGATTATATATTCAACAGATTATAGTTCCGTATTATCTGTCCTTATGTCAAAGTTATCCAATTTGTGGCCCTGTGTGCCCTTTATCTTCTGTTCCAGCTCCAGATCTGTAATCCCAAAGCCCAGGAAAAGAACTCCTGAATTGAACTAGGGGAAAAGAATGGTACATCTGTATAATTTCATCTGAATTTATCGCCTGGTTTTGCTGCTGCCTGTTCATCACCTCTGAGTGACAGAAATAATCCACGGCTTTCTTAAGGAGGTGATGGAGGAAGGAGTCCAGTTAACTTACTACTTATTCTCACTTATTCTCTCTTATATACTATTTTACATTACAAAATTTAAACAGTAATGGCTCTGAAAAGTGGTAAACTGGTCACATTCTTAGTATTAACCTATATCTTTTTACATGTTACCTTAATACTATAAAAAACATAATATGACATACATTTACGTAGTGTGTAATTTAATGAGCTAATATCTTCAAGCCCTCATCCCAACCTCTTCAATATAATACCTTTTCTGGTCAAGAAAGCCATTTACCTTCGCTATACTTTTCACAGTGAGGTTCAAGATCTTCTGGAAAACACCAAGTTCACGTAGATTAGGTAAGTGACCTATCTGAAAAGGAAAAGAGGAGTCTTGCTATCTTCTGCCTTTTTTGAGGTATGTCTATCAACAAGAAAGCTCATGAATAGAAAACAGTGCAGTGCAGATTGCAGGAAATTCTCACACAATGCTGGGAACAACAGAAAAGGCCAGTAAAAACATGTGTAAAGAGGGCAGGCAGATGATAATCTGTCTTTACTTCTTACACAGAATGCTCCTGTTTCTTCATTATTAGAAATAGTAAATTTGATGTAATCTTTCATCTCTCCCTAAAAGGGATCTGTTACCATTCCACGCATAAAGAAAGGGGTAAAACTAGAAATCTTTTCTTTGTTGAAGTGTACTGCTTGGTCTTTTAGAATAGCCCTACAGGTTCATCAGACAGTAAACATGGGCTGTAGACAGAGCAGTTAAAGGGATTTCTATATACTTATTAAAACAGAAATAATATCTGAGAGAATCAAACTGCTTTTGTGGCTGACCAAATAATTCCAAGGTAAATTAAAAAGCATGCTTTAAAGTCTTCTGTACATGGTCGCATGTTGAGGCTAAGCTCCTACTTCTTATGCACAAAGGTAAGAACATCAGTTCCTTATCTTTATAAAATCTCTGGGAGTTCTTTGCTCAGAAAACTCTGTGATTTTTGATTGACACAAAGATTACCTAATAAACCTTCACCACAAGCTAATTAATCACTGTGAATACAACACTAAATTGGCAAGTATAAAAAAGCAAATGAGATGGGTGTTGAAGACCATTTTCAAATTACCTTAGTTAAAAGCCAAGCAGAGAGTGTTGAAAGCATCAATAATATTGCAGAGCTGTAAACTTCCTTCTTTGCTAGAGCTGTGAGGGCTCCACAAACCCTACCACATTCTGGTCAGTGGGACCACAGTAAGAATGGTGCATCACCTCTTCTGAAAGCAAACAGGACATGGGCAGGACTGGGATCTGGTTTATAGTTCCTTTGTGCTCCTTTTGCAGTTATCAGTTACAAATAGCTACACATTGTCATACTTATTATCCTGATGTAGAAATGTCATTGCATCCATGAGCCAAGGTTTTATTTTACTGCAAGAGGGTGGCATTGTGGCAATGCAGCAAGTGGGTTTCCTCTGGACACAGTGGCTCCGGTGAGCTGTGAGAATAGCCCTTTCCCCACACACAAGTTCAACAAAGATAAAGTCACTACAAAGTGATATTCCTGACAAGTTTATCTAAGTCTGAGACTTAGGTCAATATAAGATCTTAGTTCGCCACTTTCTTTTTTTCTTTTCTGATGATTGAATACGACTACAGTCTTACTTATGGCTCAGGTATAGTGTACACCAGCATCACTGCAGGAAATACACTTGTCAATTTTTTAAGCCTTGAAATTAAAGACAGGAGGAAGCTCTGAAGGGTTTTATCCTCCTCAGATTGTTCCCTCCATTCAGGGAGGCTAATATCAGGGATTTTGTTCAGGCAGTCCCTGCCAAGGTTGAGATACAGAACCCCCCGCCTAGGAATACATCGGCTTGGATAGAGCAACTACCTCGTGACTTGGCTACAGGAGCAGAGAGGACCACGATTCCTGCAGTGGGCTAGGAAGAAGACAGACTGTGGGAAGGGGTGGTGAAGACCCTCACTTCAGCCACAGAGGGAAGCAAGAGTCATATTTCCATTTATAATTCCAGCTTGTTAAAGTCTGTTTCTGTATCCTTCCAGCTATGTTCTACTGCATACCCCAGTTTAACATCAGTGTTGTTTTTCATTAATGTGCTGGTTTACCCATTCATCTTTAGAGAAGGTGAAATAGGTTTTCTTTCCTGCAGTTTTCTAATAGGTACCTGTATACTTTTGATCCTTTGCTATTCAACAATTCCTATTGTCCTGGTTTTGGCTGGGACACAGTTAATTTTCTTCCCAGTAGCTGGTGCAGAGCTGTGTTTTGGCTTTAGTTTGAGACAATGCTGATAAGACACCAATGTTTTAGTAGTTGCTCAGTAGTGCTTACTCCGATCAAATACTTTTCAGTCTCTCATGCTCTGCCAGTGAGGAGGGTCATGGGAAGCCAGGAGGAAGCAGAGACAGGACACCTGACCCGAACTATTCAAAGGGGTATTCCATACCACAGCATGTCATGCCCCGTATAGAAACTGAGGGGAGTCGGCCATGAGGGACTGATTGCTGCTCAGGGATGAGCTGGGTATTGATCAGTGAGTGATGAGCAATTGTATTGTGCATCACTGTTGGCTATTGTTTTCCCTTTCCCCTTTTAGTTTTATGTTCTCTCCCCTTGTTATTTCCCTAATCATTATTACTATTATTACTATTATATTGTACTTCAGTTATGAAACTGTTCTTATCTCAACCCACAGGTTTTACATTGATTTTCCTCCCCATCCCACCCAAGAGGATGGGAAGTGGGGGGTAAGTGAGCAGCTGCTAACACTGAGTTGCCAGCTGGAGTAAAACCACAACACCTATGCAGTCATAAAATCACCTAATGGTTTGGCTTAGAAGGGAACTTAAAGAGGTAAACTGAGGGAGATTGTTTCTGTGTACCATTTATCTGTGAGCCCGCAAGCGCAGTGGCTAACTTGAATCCAGTGGGTACCTCTGTGTGTCATCCACTCTACTAGAATTCTACTTAATAATTTAACATTTGTGGACTTTGATTTTTTTTGGGGGGGTTTCCTTGCTATGGTTTTGGTTCATGATTTACCTCATCTGTAAAGTTTTGTTGTGTAAATTACGCTAAAACCCTAGCAAGTTAGAGATGGGGGAATAGTTACTCATGGGCTCTTTCATCTTGTGGCAACTGTTATGTACACAGATCCCTCTACTCTTTAGCCTCTCAGTAATTTGCTTGTTCAGCAATGTACAGTTTGTGTGGCTGACACTGTATGATGCTCTATCTCAGTAGCTAAAGAACACAGCAAATCTCAGCACTCCAAATATCCTGTTCGACTTGGTAAGACTATAAACAAGCACAAAAAGGATGCTATGCAACGGGCAGTTGCAAGGTTGAAGCTGGTGATAGATTTTAAACAGGGTCCAAGCAAACCCCAGCCTGAGCTGGGGTTTTGTCACATCATTTTCATCTGTTGTCCTCTCCCAGTTGTCTGTGTTGCTTTTATGGGAGCATGGGTGCAATCTGTGCCTCCTCTCAGCCTGCAGTGGATCTGCTGGGGCTGATTCCCATTGCTATTCAGTTGGGGCAGGATGAGCTCTCTGCTCAACTCCAGACCTGCCTGCTCAGCTCCAGACACAGACATCACCTTTCACAAGGACCAACGGCAGCTCCCAGGGACTAGAATGAGTTGGCCACTGTTCTCCAACCCACTTGCTTCCTGCAGCAGCCCCCTCCCTCCACCAGTCTCTTCCTTCCCTGCTCTCATCCTGGCTGCTCCCAGGCAGGAGAGAGAGGAATTATTTATTGTGTGCCCGTTGAAAATGAAAGGCTTTTACATTTTAATGAGCACTAAATAGGAGCGAGGAAATATTGTTCATTAGCTGTAATCTGTGGAATTGCTTGAGTGAACTTCCTTTGGAGGCCGCTTTAAACGGTTCACTCAAGTAAAGCAGTTTGTATGGTAATTAAGGGAGCATTTTTCTGTCAACATCTGTGCTGCTATTTATAACGCTGAAGGTATCTTATTACTCCACCAGAGAAACATTAAAGAGGGTGGGCAAAGGGGAGGTTGTATTTTTTATATGTATATGTATAGATATATAGATATAATTACCATTTTCTCCCTTCAAAACCTTTTCCTTGTTTCCTTTTTGCTCTGTTGTTCTCTTCTCACTCTTCACACCACCCCCCAATTTGCCAAGGCAATAAAAGAAAATCCTGTCCCCTGTTTTCTGATAGTGAGGATTATCGTTCTGACATCTTTTCATTAATCATACCCTTTGCTCAGCAGCCAGGCAGGGAGACTCAAGCTGCTTGGCAAAAATGAGAGGCCTGTGTCTTTGGAAACCATTCCTCGTCCCGTTTCTCTCCATGGTCAAATAGATGCCTTTTGGCTGTGTTGTGACCATGTCCCCAGAGGGGTAACCCAGCACCACTGTTCTCCACTCATCCCCCTGGTAGCACTGCTGCTGTAAAGCCAGCCTGGGCTCCTGCAATTAGGAGAGATAAGGGGAAGAGGGTGACGGGGAGAAATAACCTTTAGCATATTCAGTGACATGCTTTTATTTAACGTTTGAAGTTGGTATTTTGATTTTGCTGCTCTGAGGAAAAGAGTTTAGGAGCAATGAATGGACCTGGGTTTTACACACAAGAATAAGAAGGGGGTTTATTTGTTTGCTTTCATTTGATAACACTCAACATTTTAACTCCACTGGCTACTCTACACTAGGGAAATAAGGAGCCATCACCAGGTATAGTTTTACTTTTTCCCTCTTTGATTTTTCCTGTACTTATGGCAATGATGTTCACTGATGCAGCTCATCACTAACGGATATGGGAAACTGGAACTGCCAAAGCAGAGATTCACATTACCCAGTGCTGCTCAGCAATGCCTGCCACTCTGCTTGACTCTAGGTGATTTCCAAGGAGCTGCAAGCCATCTCCCATAGTATGTGTGTGTGATTCGCACTTTCCCAAATCTAAATGTCTTCCTCCTTCTTTTTCTCATATTCTAAATGTTTCATTTATGCTCCACTGGTTTACTTCTCCCTTTAAACCTCTGACATCGTTTTTTCTCCCTCTCCTAAACCAAATCCAAATCTGGGGTGTTTAGATGGATTTTTCCTTTGTGTTTTGCAAGGAAACATGTTAAGAAGGCTTCACAGGAGGTAATATTCACTAGTGCTGTGAAGATTTTACCTTTTTTACTGAAAAGAACCAATGTATGTGGAAAAGTGCATGAGGAAAAGCTAGAAGTAGAGTTAAAGCTGCTAGACTGCACCAGATACATTGCACTCAAGAAATTAAATATGCTGTGCTGAAGCAAATAACTTTTATAGATTTTCCTTTACATGTAATGAAGGAAAAACATAAATGACTATCATAAAAAGTAAACATTAGAGAGAGAAAATCCCTTTTACAGCATTCAGTCCACCTTTTTGCCAATAACAAGTTGTTCCCTGTAGTATATTCTTCTAGTGATTTCTCCAGTCTAGTGTTAAACATTTCAAGTGATGGGCCTTGCTGTTCCCCTGAGAGATGGACTGAAAGCTTGGTGTGTTTTTAATGGCAGGAAGTTTTTCTTGGCATCTTTCGTTTTCTCTGTCTGTATTTCTTCCTATTGGTCTTGGGATATCCCTGTAACTACTTGTTCCTTTGAATTATCTCCTAAGTGCTGGTTTGGAGGTAAGTTTATCATGATTCTGTATCACCATTTCATAACTCTGCAGCAAAGACTCCAACTACACATTTTGTTTTCATTCTTGGCTTACAGTTTAATTTGTAGGTAAAGTTTCCTTAATGTTTGCATCCTATTTACAGCAAGAAAGCTTATCACATCGCTAGATTCAACATCACTGTTCTTTTATTTTAATGGGTAACCAGATCACAAGACCTCGACCAATCTTCAGATAAGTGAATAATTTACCTGAGGCTACCAGCACTCCTCCTCTTCAGCTAATGGTTGTTCAGGTGTACATCCATCCGCTTACAAACTGGGATCGCAACCAGGACCTAAGGGACTGTTCCATGGGTCTGAGGAGTTTGCTGAAGAGTTGGACCCTTTCAATGAAACTGCTGCCAGGAAAGGTAGAGGCTTTCTGCCTTGGTCCTTGTGAATATAGACCTGCATCCACCCAGCATGGTGAAAGGGCAAATGCAGTCCAGACTGTGACATATCAGACTGCTTGAAAAGTTAAAACTCTGTCTGGATTGCAGTATGTCTAATTCACTGTGTGAGAAACGCCAGAACGTGGATCCTGGGAATTTTGTCTGTCTAGTTTTCGTTAACATTTGGAGTCTGGGTGAAATGTTTGTTTTTCAGGCTATTAATTGTGCTTGGAAAATCATCTGTCCCAGAGCATCCCAACAGACACAGTGATTTTCCAAGCAGCACAGAGAAGAGACATGTTTACTGTATAGGTTTGACAGAGGATGTTTCAGGGTGCAGCCTGCTGAGTATCTGAAGACAGACCAGGCTTCTCCTCATCTGCTGGGCAATTCAAACACTAGTGGAGGCAGCAGACAGACATCTATTGAATAGAGTGAGCATAGTACCAAAGCACCACAGCTCATGCCTTTGCTGAATTGGAAGAAAAGGATACTGTTAACTAATCAGGAAGTCAATTCATTACCAGGAGGCTGCATTAGACCTTCTGTATCTTAAGGTCCTTTCCGACACTAACTATTCTATGATTCTGTGTATATCAGGCAACTTTACGTTTCCCTTACATCGCTTGCGATGAACTCAGTTCGAGTAAAGCGCAACTTCTCAAAGTTGCCCCATCTTGATTTGTCTTATTGTCTTTAATACTTAAACCTTACAGGTAAAACACAGAATCAGAGTAGGACAACTCCAGAAGAAACGTAAGGACCTCCACTTGGTTACAGTTCACTGGAGTTGTGCAATCTGCCACTAAAGGACTAAAAAATAAGTCTGTCTTCGTAAGTATTTACTCATCTGCCTTGCAAGGTGTATTTTATTTATTTTTAACAGGCAATTAATTTTATCCAGATGTTTAATATGTTTTATTAAGAGGCTTTTCAGTAAAATAAAATACCATAGTCACAAAAGGCAGGAGAGGAGGAACATAAATCTGTGCAGTAATTGTTAATTTTCTCCTCAATTATATTTTTAGTTGTCAAAAGAAAAGATGCCAAATGTAGTAACAACTTTTAAGCATGTGAAATACTCATATTTTTTTGCTCCTATTAAGGTAAGTATCATTTAAAAACATCTTCCTTCCGTGCTTGTGACCAAATTGTTTTTCCCACAACTTTAGCGTGTAGCATCACATGGCATCATGGAAAAGGCAACTTTACAGACAGCTCTGGCTCCTCACTGTCAGTACATCTCCTTCCAGCAGGAAGCTCACGCAAGTGCTTATCTTTAGGAATGTGTAACTTCTACTGGAGCTCAATGGAATTTAAGCTCAGGGAGGAACTTTAATGCTTTGCAGAATGGGAATACATTTTAGTATATGCTCAAGTATTTTTCTTAAGAGGCTTATCCATGCGTAAGACTTCTTGAAAGGCCCTTGTGAGTTAAAAATACCTGAAGTTCTTGCTAATGAGGATCTAGAGCATTCTGCTGAAGATAATCAAAGCTCGTGACATCTCATATTCCAAAATCCTCATTATGAAATAATAAAAAAAGGTTACATTAGATAAAATAAGCACAGGTTAGAATGAAAGATAAAAATGGAGAAGGAAGATAGTAGGTGTAAGCATCTCTTATTGAACGTCTTCATTTATAACCTTTGTTAAGCTGTACCATATTTACCTATAAGCTCTTCAAGGCAAGAGTTCATCATTCAGTGTGTATATGTGAGGCCTGATGTGGTTCAGGGTGCATTATAATATTTAAAACCAGATCATTTTCTATGGGTGTTACAGAGTTCACTTGCTTTAATACATTTTTGATATTTATTGAATATCTGAACAATTCAACAGACACAGGCAATTAATCATAATATTTTCCAAAGATTAAAAGCATTCTTTTGGTTGTTTTGGAAGCTACTTCTGAGGCTTCCCAGGTAGTGTACCATTGTAATACAATGTTAACACGGGACAGGGCATGTTTCACAGGTTCATTAATACATCCTATAGATGCGCAGCCTCATGCATTCAGCCACCAGAGGTGTGTAATAATGGACCACTAAAACATACCCAGGAGTGTCTTAATGCTATTACAAGTTTTAATTCAACTTTTGTGTGAAACAATTCTTTTAAAAAATACAAGTTTTACTATACTGTGAAATCTATTCAGAAAAGAAACCGCTTTTGTGACATAAGCAGACAATGACAGCCAGATATGGACGTAAATACCATTTTTCTACCATTTTTATATACTCTTTTTTTCCATTTACATTGTTTTATAAATAACATTGTCCTAAAGCCTGATTCTCATTTTTGCTGACCTACCTTCCCACTGCTCAGGAAGGGTAAAGGAATCTTCAAGTGCCATAAAGGTAAATCACCACTCCAGACTACTTAGCTTAGTTGCTAATTTCAATAGACATTTCTAGGTTTCTAGGTAAGACTTTTAAGCAGCTTCGGACTTGTGTTGAAGAAGCAAAGCGAGAAATTGAAGCAGTTTGCCAAATAAATTCTGCAGTAGGAAGCTAAAACTAGGGAAGGAAAAACTGGGTCTGTCACAGGTGGTCCATGCCCTCAGTAAAATCTTGTCACTGAGCACATCAGTTTCACAGCTAAATCTCAATTTAATTGACTCTTTAAAATCATGTTATCATTCAGTACTGTTATTTTACTACTGTTGCATACCAATAATGCAGAAAATGCTATTTTTATTTTGCTAGTACAGCAAACCATCACCTGTGATTTGATACTAAATCCTATGTGAACACATACTGCAAGTTGTGAAACAAACCTTAACCTCCCATGTCACCCTTTTGTGTAAAAGTCAGGAGCAGCATAAACAGTTTGGAAGTACTTGAGCCTGGCTAGAGATTTCCTTAATGGTAGTGCTTTGAAAGAAGGACACAGGACACCCTTCAGGAAATGTATCATCCATCCCTAAATAAAATGCTGTCTCAGGTTAATTTAAAAACTGCATTTCAATTTTACCTTTATTTATCTATTTATTACTGCGTGCCTTTACATGTAGCTGAAGCCAGATTTCATTTTGTTGCATTGCAACACCATGTTCAAAAAGACTTTAATTAGGTATCAAAGCATTGGTTTTCCATGTTTCATTCTAAAAACTGTGTAAGGAAATCCTACGCCTCTTTGTGAATCAGTTTTCTGACAGCAAAAGTCGCAGTGGAGCTCAACATTTCGACTAGCATTGCTTAGGGCTGTGTGTTAATCATCATTATCATAATAATGGCATTACACTGTTATTACATATTACTCCTCCTCTGAAGTGTATAAGTACAGTGAGCTGTAATTTGTAAATACCAGCGCTGCTCCAGCTGCACTTTTCATTCGCAGAGCTGCAGGAGGAGCATCGGGATAGCACCAGGTTTAACTGCAGCATCACCACCCCAGAGCATAAGCTCCTCAGCCTTAAATCCTCGCTGCTGATCAGCACAAGGGCAGAAGGTTCAGAAGGATACATGGCTGAATTGCTGCTGGGACATGGTGTAGATCTGGGACTCTTCTATTCCTGCCATGTTTGTATGAGAGCTATAGTGCTTGTCAGCCACAGAGTGGAAAGATCTGACTGATGGGAATACTAGGGTAATTAGAGCAAATGCAACTGGTTGGATTTGAGAGGTTTTCTTCTATTCTTCCTTTCCTACACTGATTTCAACTGTGGGGAGGTTTAAGAAGCTGTTTTGAAAGGAGGAAGAGAAGGAATGAGGGAGCACTTTGTTTGGGGTTTTTTGGGGGTAGAGGGATTTGACTGGAGGCAGTGCTGAGTTCCTATGTCTGCAAATGCAAAGAAAGGAAACTGTTACTAAAATGCCTACACGTGAACATAGCCTGTAAATTCAAACCCCGGTGATGATGGTTTAGGTTTTATCAAGGCTGATGGTGTCAGTGCAGCGTTGTAGTGCTCTCCAGTAGATATGGCAGTGTTGTTGACTATTGCTTTTCAGAATGTGCTTGTAGCCTTCCTTGTAATTAGATTTTCCAGTTGTAAGAAGTCCTTCAAAATTACAGGTGTTCTGAAATGCACTATGCCACATATTTACATATTTTCTTTGAGGTTGAAATTATATATACATATAATCTCCAAATGATTAACAGTAATTTAATCCAATTAGAAGAAAATATATGATTTGGACCAGGAACTAGAGACAGTGCTAGTTAGGTACTGCAGTGTATAACTTCTAAATTTGTGGCTGCCAGAATTTAATCTAATTCAGCATTAAACACCTCATCTTCCTCTATATTTTAGGTAAAAAATTCATCTTCTCCAAACCTGTTATCCAGAAAGAGCATGGAGTAGGAAATCCAGTAGATCTAATCTGTAAGCAAAGAGCTATCTCTGAATTTATGACACATTTGCTTCAAGGCTCTTCAGGGGTGGGAAGGAAGAGGACATAGTGCTGGACCTGGTTATGTGAGGACAGTGGGACTGAGAGAAGGAATCAGAAGCAGAGAAGAGAAGGATAGCGAAGAGGACAGTCTGTATGGGAAGACGATGAGGCAGTCAAGTTTGGGGCAATTATACAGATGTACAGCTCCATTCCTGCTTGCTTTCCTCCTCTGCCCACAAAGGCCTGGATTTTTACCGTTCATTTTATATTTGCATATGTTTTATATATTATGAAATATTTATTGTATATTGGATTGTATATTTATTGTATAATTTTATATTCTATTATTATTTTAGTCTTATGCATTACTTAAAAGAGGGCCATTATTATTTAGATTCAGGACTTCAAGATCTATCTGTGATTTATAGTTTATACAACCTTAATTCAGTCCTTACAGTCTGAAATGTAGATACAGCATAGTTTTATCATAGTTTACTAGCACTGTTATGCTGCTTCCAATACATAAACTAGTTAGATTTAGCTCAGGCACTATGCAGTATGGACAATCACAATAATGAGCTGGGGAGCTGTCTGTCCCTCGTTCAGGCCGTGCTGTGATGGAGCAACGCAACAGGAGAGACGACACATCTGAAGTGATCTGTCTGGTGGGGAAGGACTTTCAGGACTTAAGAAGACTGCTGTTCCCTTTTGGAAAGGCAGCTCATGTGAGTACTGGCTCTTAAAATATTCAAGTTTATGTGTAAAATAAATAAAATAATATTTTACATGTATTGATCATTAAATAATTATTATAAAGGTCATAATTATATAAAAATAAGGTCATAATAATATAAAAATAAGGTCATAATTATTATAATCCCTAAGTAATGGAACCAGCAAATGTTTGTATAGCACTTTGAAAACAAGCACGAAACACAAAAGTGCTCTGTACGCTAAGTACCTGGTTTAGTATTATAGAATCGTAGAGTCATAGAATAGTTAGGGTTGGAAATGATGCAAGTATGATGTACCGCAGCAAGTGTCAATTATCTCTAGAGCTGGTTCAAAGTTACTTCTATAGAGCTTTTTAAACATGTCAGGAAAAAGAGAACTATTATACAGTACAATACAGAAGATGTCACCACCCTTATTGATACCGTGCAACCAGTTCAGCTGGTATTTGACCTACAAGCCATATGGATTCCTCTAAAAAGGTCCCAGACTAGTTATACCTCAGCGTTGACTCTGAGGCAAGTATTCCAATAGTGTATTTGTGACAAAAGTAGTAAGATTTAAAATATGGTATTTTTTTTTTATATCATGCTTTGTTATGTGAGTGCAATTCAGCAACAGCAGAATCCTGATTCCTACCCAGAGCTGGCATGAACTAAACACAAATGATTTTCCACTGAATTTTAGTTTTCCAAAAGCAACTTTCCAGCCAAAATGGCCTGGTCCCAGGTTCTGTTTTAATTAAAACAAGAATGTTAGATGTTAATTAGCCAGCACTGGTCCTTTTTCAAAAATTCCGTGGCTTTTACAGGTTTCCAGATGAGGGAAGAGGAAATTTCCAAGTGGTTGCATTGAAATGGCTTTTTCTACTCAGTTTTGTGTCAGCTTCTGTAATGAAAGTTTCAAAAGAAATTATTTCACATTGCCTCAAATAGCATCATGCTGAAATAGGAGAGCAAGCAGTGACAGGACAAAGGGTAATTGCTTAAAACTGTAAAAAGAGAGATTTAGATTAGACACTAGGAAGTTCTTCCCTGTGAGGGTGGTGAGGCACTGACAGAGGGTGCCCAGAGAAGCTGTGGCTGCCCCATTCCTGGCAGTGTTCAAGGCCAGGTTGGGGCAACCTGCTCTCGTGTAAGGTTTCCCTGCCCATGGCAGGCGGGTGGAACTGGATGAGCATTAAGGTCCTAACTTTAAGATCCTAACCTAAGCCTTTCTATGATTCTATGCCTGCTTTAGTAGTTGTGAAGAAATCATAGTTTTTTCTTTTACTGAAAAGACATTCTATTACATTTTGAACAAGATGACAGTAACAAAAATGATTGCTCTCAAAAAATGTGTCTCTAGAAGAGATAGAAGTATAAAAAAACCAGACTGGAGAATATTTAATAAATTGTCTTTAATATAGCACTGTTTTTCCTGGAATAGCATTAAAAACCTGCAAGGTGTTCCTGGGAAATTCTTTCACTGGCATAGCTTTAACCTACGTTAAACGATCTCAGGATGGACACCACCTCTTAAGCAGCAAATACTAACAGAGGCTAGATGGGACGTGAGAAGAGAAAATCAGCGTATCGATGCACAAGTGCTGACTACCATCTGGCAGCCTGGCACAGATGTCATTTACTGCTGTTCATGAATCAGAAACCAGTTAAATTTAACAGATTTAGCAGTCTGTCTATCCTTGTGCAAAGTGAGGTAATACAGGAATTACTCCTCAAAGTTCAAACCACATATTTCATTGTTTTATGAATAGAAATTCTTGATAATTTTTTTAATTAACATAGTTTTTCAGTTTAGGGTAATATTTTAAATGCACAACTTACAGAAACTAATGGCAACAAAACAATAGTAATCTTTCAGTACAGAATGTGTGTGTTTCAAGGCTGCTTTTCAAGAGAGCACTGCTAGCTGAAGGGGTAACTGCCAAATGGTGGGGTTTTTTTTCATTCACTGGAATAAAAGAGGAAGTTTTCAGCTTAATTTTCTTAGAAAAACACATGTAGGTGTATTTTTTCTAAGAAATGTGGTTATTTTGCTGAGTATCTGTGAGTAAAGCTTTATTATGGCATTATGTAGCCATACATACATATTTTAAAGTGTATGACATTTTAAAGCACTAAAAAATCCATAGCACAATTGCAGATACCATCCTGTGTTTGCATTTAAATTTTTGGAGTAATATTTACGTGTTTACAACATTCAGGGATTAAGTTTAATTCCCAACATCTCCTTATAAAAGCAAAGCTCTGAACTCATGAGCTGCAAATGAATATGTGGAGGTATCGTCATTAATAATGGCAACCAATTTATCTTGTTTATATGTTATGTCATGAAAAACATCCTACATGGGTGATAGAAGATATTAATTTTATTAAAGCTTTATCAATTCCCAACTTCAACCCCTTGAACTTTTAAAATTTGATGTTGTAACTAGGACAAAAAAATGTTTTCAGAAGGAAAAATTACAGTGTTTTATTCAAAACAGAAGACAAAATGCTGCTCAAACATGAATTCTGGCCTGCACGTGGGATGATGACAATAAAGCAGAGAAGCAGGGAAGGAGCGAAAGCAAAGGGAAGCACAAGCTACAGCACCACTTATAAAGGCTTTTTAAAACATGGTTGCTTCTAGAATTATACTGTTAACATTAACTACTCTGCTAAATGTCATTTCAGAGCAGCTTGGCTATGCTGGGACCAATAATGTTTCAGCAGATGTTAACAGTGAGGGAATTTAAAGATTACAGAGTTTCATGGGTGTAGTAAAGCTGCAGTGGGAACAGAAATATTACCATAGCTGTTATGTTCTGAGTGCACCACATCTACTGACAAGTAATACATGAGTGATAGTGAGGACCAGGGGAACATAACTTTATACTTACTGGTCAGCAGCCTATAAATTCCATAAATTAAACAAAGTTTTATGTATTTTTCATTTCTTTTCAGAATGATCCTCTCTAAGGGCCTCTGCTTCATGTTAATTCCACCGACAAAGCGTAGCTCTGTCTTTCAGCATTTTTTCATACAGGTATTTACCCACATATATGTTCCGTTTCCCTCCGCCTCCTACCCTTCACTTGAAAGGTTTTCACAAGCAGTACTTTCTCCCCAGTGATCTTCCATGGGTCCAGCCTTGATTGTGAACCGAAGAGTGCTAGATACCAGCTTTTGTAGGAGGAAGGCCCTTCATAGAAAGATCTTTTATCCAAAACAGGGACAGACGTTTTGTGCACAACTTCTGCCCAAGGTCTAAATAATCATCATGGCTTACTGAGACCATTAGAAATTTAGACGTTCACAGAGAAGTTGATATCTTTAAATTGACCTCCTTAAATGTTAAAACTGCAGCCTGAGATGAACAAGGCAAACTAAAAGGATATGGTACCATGTAGCAACATCCAGTGTGGTTCTAGCAGTAAATGGAGTGTGGGGTTAAATAAATTGGTCAAACATTATATATAGCTGTCAGATATGAGGTGCATGTTTGCTTGTGGATCTAGATACAGAGACAGAGCATGAACCAAGTGTCTATTACAGAGACCATAACTAAACTTCCAGAAAGCATGAACGTCTATATCTGGGCTTAGTTACTTACATATGGATAAAGTGTTCAGTTGAATTAATTTTAAAATGTTATGTTTAGTAAGCATCTCTTACCAGTCATTTAGAGAAATGAGAAAACAAAATTTATTCTACTGTCTATCAAAGAATGAAATAGATCATAATTTGGAGTTAATGTATCTGGCACTGTTATCAAAAGGAGGCCAGGAGAAGGTTATTAATGTAGCCACAGTTTAAAGGCACTCTCACAGGGCCTTCTGACTTCTTTTCGAATTTCAGGTTGGGCATTATTAGGAGGGAAAGGGATGACCTTTTGTCTTCTTCTTCCATCACAGAGTCCACTACAAAGTGCCACTGATGTGAAAGTTCCCTTCCTATGACGCTGACTGTGCAGAGCCCACTGCCAGTGTTGGTCCTCCCCAGACCTTTCCCTTAGTGAGTTAATCATGCTTATGAAAGAGAGCAACGCAGTACCACTATGATGCTCATTAGGACAGAAGATCACAATACAAAAGACTACTACTTTTTATTTTGATGGTGGTCTTTCACTGTCTATCATAAACATAGTGAAACAGGCTTTCTCTATCCAGCTCTCCTTTTACTGAGCACAAATCACTGCTGACAGGAAGTTTTATGCCTAAATCCGTTTACTGTCCTTGTTGGTATTCTTTAAATTAATATTTATAAGCTGAGAGAGGCCTAAAAGGATGCAGCAGTAAAATATCTAAATGCTTCAGTTTGGCTTCAGCTGAATTTTCTCCTTCTTGACCACTGACATTCCTTAATTACTAGTGACCCAGGCATGTATTGTCTCTACTGTTCCAAGCCTACAAATCACTGCCTTCCACAGTATTGTGGCTGACAAAAGGGGAGGTTCAAAGCAAACCAGTTTGTATGATATATTGGGTGAATAGGTATGGGTACAGGCTGAAAAGGGAGAAAAAGAAATACCTTCAGAGAAATGCCTTAAGAGAAGTAACTTAAAGCTGAAACAAATGACTTGGCTATGGAAAAAAAAAAAAAAAGAATAATGTTTGAATTAGAAAAAGCAACAGATTTAGTTGCTGTAATTTTTAAAACTGTAGGAAACAAACCAGAGGGCATATTGAGCTCAAAAAAACCTCAGCTGGGCATATTCAGATTCTGACTGGATGATACATACTCACACCCTCAGCAAAATGACTGTTTTCATTAAATCAGTATGAAGGACACTTCTTTTACGTACCAAAAAATAAAACTGTTGGGCAAGCTGAAATTAGAACAAAGTTGATTAAAAGTAAAATCTTGTTGCATTCAGTCTTTTCCTCCTTTTTGTTACTACTTTGATTTTTTTTTCCTTGATGTCTTCTTTCAAAGTAGATGAAGGGTGTGCAACAAAAGAAAAGCAAATATAATAAAAGCTGGATCAGCTGTCACCACCTTAGCACGTAAACACGTGAAAATAATGAGGATGGTTAAGCTGGGAAAAAAGCAGAGATTACAAATGGTGGAGTCCTCATAAAATGTCATTCTAGGGAGAAACAAAATCATAGAAGAGAAGAGGAGCAGAGGATTCTAACCTGCAAGTGGTGAATCTGCACCCTGGTCCTGATGCAGATGAGGTTTTGGCATATGAATCTTTTTATGATTACATGGGAGGATCTTGAAACAGAAGGTAGCAGATAGCTGACCATGCAGGATGCAATAGACCAAAATCACCACTGTCTGTAGGCTGTGTGAAATCCTTTTCATAGGAATGAATGAGACTTTTTATGTTCTCCAGGTAACAGAGAAACAACTGAATAGTTTGCAATAAAACTGCTGAAAGATGCAAATAAAGATCTTTCTAATCTACTATTCATGCCCTTGTACCCACTAGACCTCTGCCTCTAAGGAATGTCTAAAAGGTGGGTTAATGCGTATCTGTTCCACTTTAGGAATGAAGCCATTCACCATCCTATTTTATTCACTCTGCAAAGGCTTATTTAAAGACGTAAATGAGATATTTCTTGCTCAAAACTTATGTTGACTATTTTCTGTATTTGCAGATTTGATCTGTTATGCTTAACCAAACTTTCTTCATCACCCCTGGCTGCTGTACCTCCGAACCAGTGTGCTGGTAAGTCTTCATTACCTATTTTCCCAGTAGTGTTATACTTCATACATGCTACAGTCACACATTACAATAGGACATATTTGATATATGTGAAGAAGACTGGGAAATAAACCATTAATTCTTTAGTATCTCAAAACTGCTGTTCTTCTGTGTTCAAAAGCCTAAGCTGCAGCAAGTAGTCTTCAGACCTCTTTATGAACAGTACTCCTGTCAGTTGAGATAGCTGATGAATATAACAAGCCTACTTTCACAATTATAAACCAGGAATGATTAGGCTCCCCCTAAATCTTATTCTTTCCGAGCAAGATAAAATTATAAGACTTGTAGAATAAGCCGATCATCTGCTGACGGCAGCTAATTCCCATATAAGTCTCTCTGCTCTTGGGTAATCAAGTATCCAAAGTGATTCATTCTTGAGCTTAAAAGAAGGCGCTTTGACACCTAGGCCTCTCCCTTGAATCTCCAAGTACAATGACACACGTGTGAAACCTGAGGCAGGACATACATGACAGGATGTATGTGATATTAGAATCATAGAACAGTAGAATGGTTTGGGTTGGAAAGGACCTTAAGATCATCCAGTTCCAACCCCCTGCTATGGGCAGGGACACAAAAGATTAGAAAGCAAGGCATAAAATGCAGGATGATGCAGTACAACGGATGTAAACTTAACAAGTGCTAAATCTGCCAATGAACTCTTAGTTCACTGTTCTTAGACCTTACTCCTCCTCCTCTTTGTAAGGGTGCAAATAAGCAGTGATAGATAAGGTTGGAAAAGCAAAATGTAACATTTCCCTTTGCCTCTTTTTCTTGAGTTTTACTTTGGACCCTTTCAGATAGATTATGTACATCACAAATACAGGGGGACCCTTTCTCTAAGCCAGTGGTTCTCTACCTCTGCAATGAGTTATCCAGCCTTCCTTGAAATGATGCCTCTGTTCAAGTGAACCACAGTGAACAGTTTTCAGGGCTGCATTTTTTCTTGGGCCCTACAAAAATTGCAGCTTTAGCCTTCTTTTGTTTATATGTTGGTTCCTAAGGCAGACCATGGGACTGTCCAAATTCAAACAAGATATTGATGTATTCTGTGCTTTTTCAACTTGTTTAGGATTATTTGGGTGGCTGGTTTTGTTCGTGTTTTTTCTTGAAAAGAAAAGTGTAACTGGAGTACTAAAGCAGTTTATAAATATTTTTAGGGGGAAAAAAGTCTAAATTCTTCATTATATTCTAGCTGTTCAGCAGTTAAGATAATAATGTACTGTGTTTCATTTTTTCCATCATCAAGACTGAAAGCACTGTACTTCTCAATAGTGTGTCAGAAAAGCTGCCCTGAAATATGACAGTAACTGCTGCCATTTAGTAACTGCACAGCAGTTACTAAACACTCCTCCTTATTCCGAATATTTTTTCCTATGAGAAGATGCCTGTGTGGAGCTTTTCTATTCAAACATCACTAAAAAGTCTTCACCTTTTAGTAGTGTTTTTCCTACAAGGTGGATGAAGTTTACACGCACACACAACCAAGCATCTGATGAAGGAATCTCTGCCTATGGCTGAGGGATGCTTGTTAAATGGACTGTCATACTTTCTAAACACACTTTCTCCAGTGCTCTGACCTGAAACAAAGCCCCACGGCAATAATTTTCTATAGCTGAGAGACCTTTAAATTGAAATGTTTGGAAGTTTCCTTTCCATTGGCTCCAACCCATTGTTCTCAATAGCCCATTTACTGTAACTTCCAGCTGTCCTAATAGGGACAGAATAGTCAGTTCCCTCTTCCATGCTGTGCTATCAAATGCCTCCCTGTGTCCTGGTGTGCAAGCTCTACTCCTTTTGGGGAAAATCCTTTGGAAATCAGGTATTTCTGATCTGCACACTCGCATGCTGAATGTCTTAGTCAGGATGTACATTTTCTGTTCAACAATTTTGGCTAAGAAAGTAAAAGCTGTGTCTGCGGTTTGCATTGGGATTCCTGGATGTTGAGCCTGATGATGTGGGAAGTTCAGGAACAGCTTTTTCCTTTTCATTTACTTTTCTTCTCTGCCTCTGCAGGTGGCTTGCTGTTACCTTGCCTTGGTGAAGTTAATTTGCCATTGCTCTTCCTCTGCTTTTCCATTTACTATCCAGAAGCAAATAGAAACATCTTCTTGGACTGAATAAAGTCCGTTTCTTCTCTACTCATATCTTTCCTCATTCTTTTATGTCACAGCCTTAATGCCTCCTACTCACTACCCAGCCAATTCCCTGGTGATTTTTTTTGATGGGGGAAGAAGGACAGGGGAACAGGACTTATTCTTGTGGTCTGAGCTAAGACAAGACTATCTTTATTACCAGTTTCATGTGTTCTGCCTGAAGTAGACAAAATTTACTTCAGGCCAGGGGGTTCTAAAGAGAGAGGATGGAATTTAGGTACTTAAGTGCTTTGAAGTCTGGCCCTCCATCTCTTCTTCCCCTGGCCTGAAAAGATGAAATCTTGTGGTGCTTCACATAGCAAGGTCTCAGTACCAAGGCTGATGCTGTCTTCAGAGTCTAATGAGGGAATTATGGCCATCTGTGTTTGGCCCGAGTTATGAGGGGCTGCATAGTAAAGAAGTTAGAAATAAAAGGAACAGGAAGGACTCTTCAGGCTGCAAGAAGATTTTGGATGTCCACAAAATTCTACCCAAACTCCTCTGAGGGCTAAAGCTGTAAATAAGGAGCTCTGAGCTGCAGCATGAGACTTCAGTGCTGCCACATCAACAGCTGTAAATCTGTTCTTGAGCTCCTCTTGCTTACCCTGTAGGGGAAGCACAATTCTGCCTGGATGAGCAGTAGCATTTGGTGGCAGCACTCTGGCAAACAGACTTCCAGATGTTTGATGAGAATGACAGCCTCGTAGTGCTTGAGTGTGTGCATGCATTGCCACTCTTTAAAATTCAAGGCTAGCTCGCAGCATTATCAGGGAGTGAAAATGTCAAAAGAAGACAGTGTTCATAGCAGGCATTGCATTTCAGGCCTTAGGAGGAAAAAGAAAACTGAGGGAAGACAGCACTGAAGCAATTTAATAAGTAAAGAGGGGGGGAGTAGTTAGAACAAGTCTGGAAAATGTGGAACAGACTGTGACCCCCAGCCCAAACCCACGTGCCAGCACTTGTCTGGCGAAATCGAGGGGTATGTCAGATCTCTGAGCCCCACTGCATCTAGTCTGCATCTCCACACCCTCTCCAGGCCCCATTTCCAGCTTTCCTGCATTCAGGAAAATAAGCTCTGTGTTTTTTCCTATGATGCCTGGCTCGTGCCTCTGACCTTCACCTGACTTCTTCCACAGATGTCCTTCATTGCCATGCCATTCCTGCAGACACCCCTCACTCTTCTGCAATATTTGCTTTCCACACATCCCAGTTTTCCTCTGTCCCTGAGGTGTGTCTTCCTTCTATCCATCACCTGCAGAGTCAACGCCATTGCACAGCACATAGATTACGCCATACCCTTTTCTCTCCTCCTTTGTCTATTTGGCCTACATAGGTTGCATGTATAACAGTATTTTAACCTGATCTTTTTATCTTTTTCACATTATCTGGAATGTTATTTTAGATTTCCCTGGCTGATTGCATATCTGAGTAGGAAAAATATATAGAGAAGTGAATCTATTAAGTAGCATTATCATTTCCCAAACAGGATTGGGTTTTATTTTTTTCAAGTTTGAGAGCTAATCATGTTCTTAAGTATCTCAGCTGTTGCCATTTCCATATTGGTTTATTTCCTTCTGATGAAAGCTTCTTATGAAAATCATCTACTGATGGCATGAGTATTTACCGGTAAAAATGTAAAACTATTTCTGTGTTCTCGTTCAGCTATGCTCCCTTCCATGTGGAATTCCTGCTTTACAAAATATCCCATGCATGTTTCCCACTGCACTGGTGATCCTTGCAAGTATTTGTATTTCAGATATAAGCTTTGCTATCCCTGCAGAAAGGCAAACCCTTTGCTTCACATATAAATATATTACGATCTTCTTTTCTTCCACTTGAATGTAAATCTCCTGTTATATGACCCAGATATCCCTTTGCAAAGACAAGAATCTTGCTTTTTGGTTTTTTTGGAAAGAGATTTCAGGTGGATCTGGCAGTGTTAGGCAAGGCATCTAAGGGTCAAGGTGGCTGAGCGCACTGATTGCACCTTCCTGCCTCTGTGTGCCATGCTGAAGCATGGATTTTGACAAAGTAGTTGCACATTATCCCGATAAACACTGTCCTTCTTGTGAAGCATCTGTAGCACTCTGCTGAGGGTAAGGAAGCTTATGGCTCAGTGCACTGCTCTTATTCCAAAGCCTCTGTCATCTTCCCTAAATAAACACCAGGGACCGATGCTTTCCCTGGTGTAACACCACTGACCTCTCTGAAATTACACCAGGCATGAACTTGATCAAATTTGTCATCAGATCCATTTTGTACCAGCAAGAGCACAGATGAATGAGGCGAGCCTACCCACAAGTGCCATCCAGGGCTTTTCAGTTGCCTCCACTATTACCCCAGGCTCCTTCCTCACCTTAGGCTGAAGGGAATGATAAGGTCCAGCTTGTCAGGACTTATTACTTATTCACAAAACTCTCACACCTTTGACACATCTGTCAGTTTTTATACCAAAAGGCATAAGCAAGGATGCTGAAGTTTCCTTTCAGCACACTGGAGGGCAGACCTTTTTACCACACCCTTAAGGCTTTCATGTCAGGTCTTAGTTGCAATGACAGAGCAGTGTGGGAGAGCTATCATTTCATCTGGCCGTACTGTGCTTTCCTCTGGACAGATTATACTTGCCCCCTGGTATTAAGAGAATTAAGCTTTCATCCTTCACATAAAATATATATAAATAAATAAATGTGGAATGTAGTTGTTATAAATATATAACATCAAGCATCCACTTTATGTTAGAATTATGGATTAGATGAAGATATTTCCTTGCTTTTTTCCCCAACGCTTCCCAAAAATAAATCTGGCACATTGCCACATCATAGAGATCAGTCTTTTGCAAGAGCAAACAGCAATTTTGGGGGTAAAAAATAGGAAATCAAGAAGGGCAAAGCACAGAATAGAGCGGTGCCTTTTCTAATGAGTTTGTGAGCAGATCTGTAATTTAAACTTGACAGTAGAATCACAGAATTCAGATTAATCCTGAGGCCACCGGTGATCTCAGGAAACATTACATTCCATACGGTGTATGGCTAATGGTTGCAAACGATATGGATGCGCATGGCTGGTTTATGACAATTCTGTCTATAAACCAAATGTATTTATTCCAGCATTTGGGCTTTGTTTGCATTTAAAATGAAAGAAAGGCTGCTTATTAATTTTGCATGGGATTTTTTTGGCTATCTTATTCAGGGCCAAGTTCTTCTTTTCACAGTCCCTGTTTTCTAAAAGTCACCATAACTAGGAACAATGCTGTTATAATGCTTTAAATCATCAATATCCTTGTGGAAGAGAAAGAAAAGAATGTATGTGTGACAAAGTTCTTCAGTGCCAGCTTGTATAGCATTTTGGTCTGAGCTGTTCTTCAGAATCCGTAATGCATTCAAAACCTTAACTTCATGGACTAAACTTCCATGATATGTTTCCATGCTAGCAATGAGCTTATCAGCCCTTGTGAGCACATTTGTCTTACTCATATTGCAGTTATCATGAGTTTTGGTGACTTCTTTTTTATAACAGTATATGCCTAAAAAGAGCAAGGTATTAAATAGTAGTTTTTTCCCTTGACTTCCAAGCATAGATAATGTGACACTTGACTGTACCTCAAGATTTCTTTATAGAGTTATTTTGCTACTATTTTTCAATCTGTGGCAAAAAAAGAATGAGCACATGTTAAATAACATAAATTGAGTAGAGTTATTCTTCCTTGTGCACCTATTACTCTTCTAGTCTATATCACCTCTTCAATAGTAGTAGCAATAATAATTTTAAAACCTGTAGACTCTTTGCAGTGTTGTTAAGATGTCAGGTTGCTCCAAACATTAAAGCTAACAAAAGCCAGTTCAGGAAAGGTAAAGTGACCCTCCCAGACAACATATCTCAATGTGTACCTAGGTATTACTGCTTAAACATTATTCTTTTCATAATCATTAACATCAATGAAACTGAACTGCCTTCCTGATTCTCACTGGTGTGTATGGATATGGAGAGGAGAAAGGGTGGCAATTGCAACAGGAACATCTTCAAATGAGCCAGAAACATCGTGTGGAACAACCTCTTTTCCCTGCTTTGTATTCTACCTTCACTTCCAACTTAGATGAATGAAGGCAGTACACAGACAGAATAATAAAATTACCATAAACAATTACATCATCAAAACAAACTAACATCATATGCTATTTGCTTGAAGTGTGATGGTCCAGAAATGATGTTGTAGTTCCTTCCTCAAAGCATCCTGACTGCAGCTAAACTCAGACCAGTTTTGAAGCAGCTAAAGCCTTGTTACTGTGCTTTTGTTGCAGAAAAATCTCTTCCCTGCACTGGCTTTTCCATTCTTACACAATTCGGTTTATATATTGCTGCAACAGATTCAGAGCACTGTACTGACTGAGCACCTGAGCTGGGTCCTGCTGAAGACAGTGGCAGGACTCCCCTTGACTTAGGCCACAGATGGATCTGAAGTGGAATGTGAATGGGCAGATACATCCTGGATGCTTCAGCAATGTATTGACTCTCAGGCATCAGTTTTGCCCAAAGGAGAATGAAGTTAAACAATGGTAGAATTATGATCTTTGGTTTGAAAAGATGAAAGTGGTGGGGGAGGTAAAAGAGGAGCACTCCTCCTAATTATATTACAGACATATACCAAGATGCTGAAAAGTGCGATGAGGCCCCAAAACAACAAAGCAGCTAAGCATAGGCTTAAAATTAAGCATTTCTTTAAGTATTTTGCTGAATAAGGATGAGATCATTCACATACTTAAAGTGAAATGCATGTTTAAGTGCTTTGCTGAATCTGGGCCCAGATACATAAACCATTAAACAGTCACTTTATGAAAAGCTGGAAAGCTGTTATATAATTTCTAGACCTTTTAAGTCATGTCTCCTACATTTCCCACTATCTCTTTCTTATTAGCTCAAGGAAGAGGTTTTTAAAGCTCCAGTTCACCCAAAACGGTAATGTTCATTGCTACCCAATTGTAATTCAAATTGCTCCATGCAGCCCCGAGCATGTGTTCAAACATATAATCAAGCAAACAGGAGACTTGAGTCTTGCCAGTTGGAATACTGTCGGTCGCAGATGCTACACTTTCTCTCTTTTTTTTAAAGCATAAATAAGGAGGGGTAAAGAGGTTGAGATAAAAGCTGGACCTTTCCTGTCCGTTTTTGGTGCTCTGTTCCTGTGGCTTGGGTTATTTGGGTCCATGTTGCTTTGTGTCTGTGAGGGCTCGTTTCTTATGTGTTTTTTCCTCTTTTTCTATCCCCTGGTCAGAGAAGCAGAACTCGTCACCTGGAGTGAAGGCTGACAGGAATGAACATAGGCAGGAAACAGCGTGACACACACATTGTCATGCATGACTGACCAGCAGCCATCAACAGCAATTAAACATCGAGAGCACTGGATCCTTTTGGACAGGTTCAAGTTTCCTGGCACTGCTGTGATTAGATGTTTTGCACTGTTTCCCTGTAGTCAGTATGTGACACATTCCCTTTCGCTTGCTCTTTTCTGATACTTGTTTTTCGCACTGTCCTGGTGTTAGCATCTTTGCATGGAAAATTAATCACTTAAAAAGGAAGGAGGTTTGAGGCGGGTTAAAAAGCAAACAGATATAAAAGAAAATAGTTTGGTTTATTTAAACAAAAAATTCCCCCTCTTCAGTTGACCATTATAGTGTTAAAGCATTTTTTTAATGTGTATATGAGATTCAATGAGAGAAAACTCTGTGAATGGCAGAAGCCAGCGAAGAACAACACGGGCCTTTGGGTTTACCCATCTGCATGCAATTTTATTGTAATTTAAGATGACAAAACAAAATGCCCTCAAAGGCAAGACGAAAGTGAAGAGTGGCTGCAGTTGTGCTGGGCTGTCACTTGCTTGCCCTCATTTCAGGGCTGAGATCCAGAGCAGCCCAACTGCCCGGCGTTTAATGAAGGACTTCCAGGGCAAGGTCTGTGGCTTGGCAATGCCAAGCTATGGCACCGGAGGCTGTGGCAAAAGGCCTATTGGCACACAATGAGGTCTTATGCCTAACTGAATAGCCACAGGGTTTGAGGCCAGAAAGGCTCATTAAGGCAAAATTCTGACCTCCTGGGTTGTTGTCCTCTTCGTTTCCCCAGAATGAGTCCAGCAGTTTACGTGTGATTAATTAATTGCTCCTGTTAATTTGCAATCTCCTAATCTCTACAAGGACTTGGGAGGTCCACTAATAAACTGCAAGGAACCACTGGAAGTCTGTGTAGGAAACCTTCATGCCTACCGTCCTTTCCATCTTTTGCCTTCCATGTGCAAGGCATGGCTCTAAACGTGGTTTCGACCGGGGAAGCAGGAAAGTAAGTAATCAAAACTAAGGGGATTTCATCATTCTGCAAGGAGTAGCATGAGAGGGCAGTGTGATTTTAAGTGGGCTGTGCTCTGCTGTGCAACAGCCAGCCCAGCGAAGGAAGCCAGTGAATGCATTAGATGTTCTCCCTAACTGTTAATTCCCTCTTGTGCAGTTAATGAGAGTTGCTACAGCCGTGCATCTGTTTCACCTTTATGTTCTTGCAATAGCATTTAGAGGCCAGAGAAGCCCTGGGGCTTTGATAGTTCTGCCTTTCACTGATAATACAACTCTTCAAGATCTTTTTCCACCAGATAGATGGCTGGGATTGTGGGGGTGGAAATAAGAACTGATATAAGAACTAGTTCTGAATTTGTTATTTTCAATGGTCATTCTGGATTGCCATATTTGTTATAATAATTTGACTATTTTGTGAAGCATAGTGTCTAGTAACACTAAATAAGCCTCAGAAGAACCATGTAAAACAGGAAATGTATTATTTCCACAATGCAGATACAGAAATAAAGGCACAAAAAGAATAAGTGACTTGGCCAAGGTCATAAAGTAAATCAGAAATGTAAATATATCAGAACCCAGCCACATCTCACTTCTGTATGGTGCAGGTGTATTCAGGAATAAATAGCTTATTTGATTCTATCTTTTTGCAGTTTTTCAAGGACTTTCTACCTTTCTCCTTGTAGTCTTCCAGGATGTTCTGGTAGATCATCATAGGCACTTCTGCAGATACTAAGGAAAGAGCATCAGATGGCAACAAAGTGGTGCTTGAGTTTGTTACCAAAGTATATGTCAATCAAATGGACTGGGCATTTAAGCCTGGAATGTCTTCTTTACCTGCAAATCATATTTCGGACCTTCTGCTGATGATTTGGAAAAATAACTGCAGAATGAACAATGAGACTTTGGATTTCCAGCCTAGGAGAGCCATTGAATATCTTCATAGAGAGCTGTCCCAATGTAAATGAAGATGAGCATGAAAAATTGAACATGCACTGGAGAGAGAGCACTTCATTGACTAACTTCAGCACTAACTATTTCAGCACTATTAGTAAACCTCTTAAGTCAGAGCTGAGATTCAGCAAGAGGTTTTTCTCTAAGGATTGAAGCAAGGATGTAGAAAAAGAACACAGCAATCCTGAAGATTCAAAAGTACTACCGCATAAGTCAACTGCTAGTTGCTGACATCAATAAAATATTGTCCTTTATTATACTCATTAGGGAACCTTTTAACAATGATTAAAATTTCTTAATACTGTAGTAAAATTTTTAGCTGTTGCCTGGAAAAAAGAAGGTGCTCTGAACTATATAGCAGGCAAATATTTCAACCAAATGCTGTCATATGATGGAGGTATTAACAAGTATTTCTTAGAGCTGATGATCTGGTTTTGGAACCCACTCAGGAAAATAACATAAAATATATGTGTATATAATACTTAATACAAGAATATTGAGATTTTTCTGGCAACTAAATAGAGGTAAGTGATTTAAACTCTTTACCAGTGGAGCTGAAATGTATTAATTATGGAGTTCTGATATGTGTAGACTGGACTTTGGTGTTTACTTCACCTCTTACATAGTGTCTTTATTTTTTCTTCTGCATTCTGTTTGCATAATTTGAAACCATGAAATTAAACTGAACAGTTTCACCAGCTACAGAAAGTGAATGATAATACACTAAACAGTAATAGAACAGGAGCAGGGTTATTGATCAGAAATGTCTTGGCAAAATGGTGTTTCAGGTGGGTAGAATGCTTCTTTTTTAATTAATGTTTCAAAATAGAAGAATCTGGTATTCATTTCTACCTATACAATGTTTGTACTTCAAGAGCAGGCTCTCCAGTGGCATACAGAACCAAAAATTTACTTTGAATACTGTGATGGCAGTAGTGCATCTCTACTTTGACAGAAGTTCAGCTCATAAGAGCTTGGCACAGGATGTCTGAGACTAACCACATGATTCCTAGGATTCAAAAAGGCAGGGAGCTTAGAGGAGCTTCCTACCTCCAATGTGTGCAGCAAGCAGTGCACCATTGCAATAAAACTGGGTCATATTTTGATATATTTGAGTTTAAAACTGATAGGAGAAGGAAAGGGGAAGCACACCATGTCTAACTGCACCAGCAAGCAGGATCAAGACAAACAGAGCATAAAGTTCTTAAGCAGCATGTTGGCTGTGGGGAGTAGTAATGACTTGAGCCTGGCAACATCCTCTGAGACCTTTAACAGCCTTAAATATTCAGGTTGCACATCATGGGAAGAGCACTTTTGGAGCTGTGGTGCCCTGCAAAACTGAGTGAGAGGACTGATGAGAAGGAAAGCTGATTGGCAGCTGCAGAATTGTCAGCTGATAATTTCTTACCTATGAGTACAGAGAATCTCTGTTCATTTCTCACAAGGCAGTATACAGCTTTGATTGCAGACAGGTCTGCTCCAGACACTCTCAGACTTGGAGTATCTGCTTAAGCCTCAACAATACACCAATTTCTGATCTTACTTTTAACCTTATCTGAAACCCAGTGATTCTAAAACAGTTTGTGAAAATGATATCAAATATATTCCCCCTCTCATAGGAAAGCATTTTTATTGAAATGCACAACCCACAGATTTTCTCAGTTCCAAAAAATCTTTGTGCTTATTCAGATCTGAAGTAAAAATGGTCCAATGGACCATTTTAGGGAGGAATTCTCATGGCATCCTCAAAGCAATAGGTGACATCCAAGAATAATTTTTTTCTTTTCTCTTTACCATGAATGTTTGAAGTTTAGTGATGGGTCCAAAATTGATATAACCTAGTTTTGATCACTATTATTCAGTACCCAATCTTCATTGACTTCCTGTGATTTTCAAAATTCGAGGTTCAGGTTGTATCTGCAACACAGCTGGATGCAAGGTGGCCCAGTTAAGAGAGCCATTTAAATAGGTGCAGGAAGACCAGTGACTACAGGTTAGAGCATGGTACAGGAATTTACTGGTATTGAAGCATATGGCTTTAAAAAGTACTATGTCTAGCTAGCTTTGTGTATCAGCACTGCCCTTTGCAGCATTCTGTGAATGGGTGTTACAATAGAATGGCAATGGGATTAACAGAAGAAACTTCCTGATTGCCTCTCTCAGAGTTTTGATGGCTTTATAGCTGTGATTTGCTTCATCCTCATGCCATATTTCACGCTGAAAAATATTCAACTCGGCAACATGGAACATCACAGGATGCAGTGCTCAAATGAGGAAAAAGAAAATTGCTAACCATGTGCAGAGAAAACAGAGATTGAATTTAGGTCAGGATTAGTGATCAGCAGTGTTTCATCCATGTCTCCCACTATCCTGCACCCTCCATTTCCTACCTATTGCTATCAGTTGATGCTTGCCCTGTTGCTGCTTCTGCCATCATCAGGTATGTTATAGGCTGTTACGTATCTTGGGAACATGGATAAGATTATTTTGTTTCACTCCTTGCACAATGCACATAAATGAGCATGGCAGTGGGATGGCAGGGACTAGGATCTTGTTTAGCTCCAAGGGCCGTCTTTTCAGTGTGTGTACTGTTACTACCTAGTTTAATTAACATCTGTGCCAATCAGAGCAGCTGCCTATAACATAGAGAAGGTTAGCTGAGCATTCAAGAAGATAAATGAGACAAGGGGTTGCCAAGGGGATATCATGTCAAACACGTGCCGCGGCTGCAGCATACATACACATTCCCATTAGCTGTACTGCTCTTAAGTCTGGGGGCAGAGTTAAGGCTTTAAGGCAGGGATGATACATACTTTAACTTCACATTTTTTTATCTTTAAAAATGTAAATACAATTGTATTAGATATTCTGAAAGGGTTTGTGACCCCACCAGTCAACTTTAACTCTTATATCAATAGAGCCTTAAAGCAGCTAATAGAAATGATTTAACATTTGACATCTGAGAAAGATTTCAAGACTGTGTATGATATTCCCTCCAGGAGCTCTAGGAATAGTAGAGCTACCTAAGTTCAAATGCCAAAATATCTCAAAACCAGAAGATTTAGAATATCTTGCAAATTAAGATTCTTCATTCCAACTGTATGCATCGTATCCCATCCCATTGTCTCCCGAACCAACTGGTGCTATAATAATATGGAAGAGTCTGAGCTTATGCGTGCCTTACTAAAGTGGAGTGCTCTCCCTAAGCCTTCAATATTGTTTAAATTAACAGCCTTCAATATTGCTTTTGGATTTTTGGTTCTTTTTATCTGTTTGTTTGGAGTTTTTTTAATATTGGGAAAACAAGCTGCACTGAGATCATCCTACGTGGACATATCAGCTTCAGAATGATTGTAGTAAAATCTTTTGCCCCAGCACCCTGACAGCATTATAATGCAATAGTCATAGGGTCTAGACATACAGTGGAACAGTTTTGCCATCACAATCTTGCATCCAAATGGCCTGATAAGACAATCCCTGTAGACATGCAATGAAATCCTTTCCCCCTAGTGACAACATCACAAACTCTAATTGTTAGGTATTATTCTTTCTTTGACATTGACATGAAATCTGTACTACAAAATGCAGATTTCATGCAAGTTTACATCGCATTAGCACAGTTTTTAGAATTAGTATTTACCTACATACTAATTATTCTTCAGTTACACTAAAGCTATATAAGTGTTTTGGCTTTTCAACATTTTCCTTGCTTGAGTACATTAGAATGGAAGAAAGCTGGTCCATCTAGATTTGAATTGGGTAAAGTTAGTGACAGTCTTTAAAGGATTCACGCAAATGGTTTACAGTTCTACAAAAGGAAATAGAGAATTTCTCCTTTTTTTTTTTTTCCCTTTTTTTCTTTTTCAGAAACCTTAAATGCTCAGAAGGTAATCTCAGGTTTACTTACAGCAGTATTGGCATGCTATTCTTCTCCATATCCTTTCAAAAGTAATCACTTTACAATGTACTGGTTACAGTAAGATATAAGGTACTATAAGCTTCTCCTAAAATTTTGCTGAAGTGATGAAGGAAATTAACTCCCATTTTCATCTATGCATCTGCAGCAAAGTTACAGTCACAATAAGCTATAAAGGATTTATTTAAGAAAATATGGTTTTCATTTCCTCTTGGCATTTATTGAAGAATGAAAGATGATTGCTCTTGGAAGCTGAAGCACAGAGAGGGTATTACTATGCTTAGCTCTGCTATTGATTTTCAGCATAGTCACTTTGCTTCGGCAAAGGCTGGGCACCTCTGTGATGAGCAACCCAGGCATCTGAGGAGACAGGATGTACAGTGAGGTGCTCAATAGAGACGGGCAAAGCCATTTGGTCTTTTACAGCAGATGTACAGTCTAAGGGAATGCTGTTTCTGAGGATGAAAGCTGAGGGAAAGAGCTGTCATGGCCCTGAATAAAACAAGAAGGAAGAGCCTACCTTCTTTGATGCTTTCATCTCCTTTTTTATGTGCTCTCATCTGAAAAGGAAGGAAAGCTGGGAACCACCCTCATTGCGTAGGGCAAGTGAGGAAAACCTCTTCTTCAGTGAGTTTCCAAGGGGAGCTTGCTTTGTACCTTGGAGACACTGGGAAGAAGAGATCAGCATAAAAAGAAAGTCCTAAACCCCCTTAGCATGTGCAAAAGAACTAACCTTGTCCTAATGATGGCTCTAGTAGATATTAGATGGAGTTAGTGGACATCACCCTCACTCCCCTGTAAAACCTGAGCATGGCAAGAATCCCTAGAGAGGTTTGTTTAATACCTGGAGGATGCTGATGCTCAGCAGTGCCACTCCAAGTTGCCACACCTCCCGTGGGAGCAACAAAAGGAAACCTTCCTCTAATGCAAGACTTGCATCCACTTAGCTCGAAGTGATCCTCACATATGGTCTATGTGGTGGTAAGCTATAGGTGATGGAGACTGTCCAAAGAGAAGTTTTACTGACATCTGGGCTACTTTTTATTTGGCCATATCATCAAAGCTTGTGTCACCAGCTAATCTCAGTTTAAAACACCTAGTTCTTCCTTGCAGTGAAGAAAAGTGAAGACAAAACACAAGCCTGGTTCTAACTCCTAAAAGAGAATGCGAGTATTCCACAAAATCCACTACACTCTTGACCATTGTTGTTGATTTCATTTGCAAAGCATTACTCCAGCAGTGCTGAGTAAGCAGTACAAACCCTCTAATAAAATATCCTAATAAAGAAAAGTCCCAGTGAGTGGCAGGCACTTACGCTAAAGCAGGAGTATTGGTCACATGGGAGTATATACTTGAAAGAGGGGTGTTGGCAGATGAAGATAAAAAAGCCCCTGCCACCACTTTGGGAGTGAAAATGGAGTGGGTTTTTTTCTTAGAATAAAGCTATGCCAAATGTTTTGCATTTGAATATTTTTACCCACATAGGGAAGAAAAAGTCTTGTCACTAAAGGGTTCCAGTGTGGTTTAAAAATGCTTTGGACCCTTACTCTAAATTTAATGATGTGAGTACACATGCAGTGGACTCATTTGGGGTGCATGCATGCATACTTTGTGGATAATGAAGTCATCAGCAGTTGCTTGGCATTACTGGGTAACTAAATAGCTAGTACAGCATTGTTGTGAAGAAGTTAAAACAGCCTGGGGCAGCCATACTTTATGCATCTGAGTTTTCCTGAACTAATTCTGCATTCATGAACTGTTGCTATTTGTATCAGGAAGGATGAAGCTCCTAATTTTTTCACCCTCAGTCTCTTTGGAAAATTCCTTTGTCCCCTGTTCAAATGAATAAAATGGGAGCTACTCTCCATATGAAGAGGCAGGAAAGGGATGCAGTACACATGAACACAAAAAGTCCCTTAAAGAGCAGGTCACTTTTCAATCTGTCTTATGGTATAAAGCACTTTCCAGATAAATCATACTAAAATACAGTACCTCCTTTATCAGAGTAACTCGGTTGTTTAATTCACTAATGTATCCACTTGATGTCACTGTCACTGCCCAGTAGAATCATCAATGTCAAAGGGCTTTCTGGTCACAAAGACTTTGCACCAATAAGTGACTGAGCTGCACAGAGTCAGTTGCCTTTTGGACCCTTCCAGTTAGCTTTATCCCAATAATGGTCCATTTTGTTGACGTGGACACTTCCATTCCTTGATTCTCTTTATTCATGTTTTGCATTCCCCAAAGAGACAAACATTCATTTTTCTCAATGTTGTATTTTCCTGCATAGAAACATTCTTTCTGTTTTTCTTCTAATAAAAACCTTGTAGCATTACCTTAATTATTTGTTATTACTCATTTCTTCTCAAGAATAATGCCAGGTTTTGAGAAGGCAGTGAATGGCATTTATTTGTTTAAATGTTGCATGATCTCTTGGTACTCTTCTTATTCTCATTAGACACCTCAATTTTAGGATGAAAGATCTATGCTTTGCAGTTCTCTCCCTCATTCCAGCATGCTCTTTTCTACTCTCACCATCTCCCAAAATCTTATTTGAACCTTAAGGAAACAAAGAGGTGATATCCATCCATTCCCCTATATATTTCTTTTCATAGTGAAAACAGAATAGGAGTTTCAAAACATAGATAAAACCTAATTTGTAGTTACTTTTCCATCACTCTCTCCTACACTTGTCAGCCTGAGATATCATTTGAGGGGGAGCAGAGCAATTAACTACTTTAAGCTGGGATTTAGGCAATCATCAACAGAAAAGCACAGCTATAGCATGTGAACCGTTCTTTGCCAAAGCCTGTTGGCCAGGATCAAGTTCTCTGGGGACAGCTGTATCCTGCTTTAACAGGCCTTGATCCTTTCGCTGTTGCCTTCTTGCTGTCTGGGTAATAAACACTTTCTGTCAGTCTATAGCTCTCGCTTCAGTGCCAGAGTAAAGATCCAGCCTGACAAAGTGTTGCAATATGCTCTTCTGTGCTCCTTGCACTGGATGAAAGCATCTTAGCTCCCCTCCTGCCCCTCTTTAATGCTTCTCTGCTGGAGCCCTATGAAGGGCTCAAAAGCTGAAGAACTGGCATGTGGCTCTGCATATTTGTACACGGGACTTTATTATTTGTGTGCACGTAGGTATTATTGTGGGCACTGGAAAAGAAGATTGTAAGCGTTTCATGGAAACATGCCCTCAGAGCCAAATCCTCATTAAAATTTGCCTTAGCATCCAGGTCAGAAGAGAATTGTAGGCACAAAGATTATTTGTGTATACTGCACTTTCAGAGGGTTACTGAGATGCATGTTCCTTTCTACAACATCTCAGACAGTCAGGCTTTGCTCTAAGAGGAGCTCCCTATGGAGCTATAGCAGCTTTATGCTGCCTCAGAAGACAGAACCGACCTTAAAACTGGTGCAGCAGGAAACAAGAAGATTATATTATTTCAAGAGACAACTTGGAGATGGAACTCTCAAAATCAACAACTCTCTTTGCTGCCAGAATAAGATGTGTGGCAATGTTACCGCTTGCCCGACTTCATTCTTAGTTTTTGCACTGCTGCCCTTTGGGCTGTTGGTAGCCAGTGTTATTTAGAGCTGTCCTTATGCTTGGACTGCAGAGGTCTTGCTTGGCATGCAGCCATCTCAGGCTCTGAAGATATCAGAGGCCAGTGTTTCTACCCTGAGCTGTAAGCTCAGGCCATAGCAAATTATCAAGAGCAAAGGTTTTGTCTTTTTCCTTTTCAAAGCTTTGGGGTTAAATTGTTTCCCCGTGCAAGGGCTCCCTTCAATATATCCTTGAGAGCCATTTTAAAGGTATTTCACTTCCTTCTGTGGATAACAGTAATTACGAAGTAGTGCTAAACTGTAATTTTGGAATAGACCGTTTGTGGATGGTTGTAGTAGTGCACCACTATTTCCAAAATTCACCCTTCATCACGTAATAGGAATAGGAGAAGGAGCCACTTGAAGGGAGCTCAAGTCTGGTGTGCTTAGGTGAGTGCTGATTTTTTTTTTTTCCCCTCTAAAATATTAATTCCTTATGAGGTATTTGTGGCCATATTAGCATCCTTTTGCACTACGTGAGCAGCACAAGGAATTGGAACTATAGACAAAGTCTGGTTCATTGCCATAAACAGGGAAGCAGATGTACCACTGTCCTCACAGCAATCTGCCTTACTGCTGTGTCAGCTAGTAGCAGCTGCAAAGATGGAAGTTTTCCATGCTTCACCGTATTCCTCTCTGAGGTGTGACTGCTTAAATGTTGGGTTGTCTTCCATAATACACACAGAAATATTTTAGTAGAAGTAAATATTCTGAACAAGACCATCAAAAGTTTACAATAGTCAACATTTCAAATGTAGTAAGACACTCATTCAGTGTTAGCGCTGATTTGTCCTTCACATTTTATGCTTTTAGTGAATATTTTGTGAACTTAAACAGATTTATGCAGGGACATGCGTAGTCTCATTCTCTTCACTGACATACAGGAGGTGAAATCTGAAATGAGGAAAACTTGTTCATTAATATTATGGGGAAGGATGGAAGAATGAATCAGTTTTAAAAGCTTATTGTCAGTTGCCAAATTGCAAGAGAATGAAACTTCTTAACACAGAACAAGTAAAAAGCCAGTTGTACACAAAATTCTCTAAGCAGCATGTTATATCTAGATCATCTGTTACAGATTTCTGCATGACCTGGCTCACTCTGCTTGGCAATGTAAAGGATTTGACTTAGAAGTCTGACAAATCTTCCTGCATGGAAAGTAAATTCTTCAGGGCTTCACCTGCTTTACAAGACCTGGCCCAAGTATTAAGGAATAATAGACAGGTTTTCAAAGTCCTTCTTAAAGGGTGCTTCTTACAGTGTTTTCTGATTGCTGTCAGCTAATTTTAGGGACTTGTTGGGATTTTCTCCCCCTCATTAACAAAATTTCAGAATATCCTGCAAAGAATGCCTCTGCTGACTTCAAGCTCTGTCTGTAGCAATGTAACTCCAAGCCTGATCTTTAGGACAAAAGAATGAGTTTCAAATGTTACAAGAAAAAGGGGGTTTATATATATTTGGATTTCAAAGATTAAGCTGGATGTTAACATATTTTAACAACACATCATTGTCTCTGCTGACCCCAGCAGAGTGAATGGCAGCTATTTAATCTGGCTATAGAGATGGAATATGTTCTTCTACACCTATAGGAAAATTTTCTCTGCTGAAAGGATTGCCAAGCATTGGAACAGGCTGCCCAGGGAAGTGGTTGAGTCACCATACCTTGAAGTATTTAGAAGCTATGTAGATGTGGCACTTAGGAACATGGTTTAGTGGTGGACTTGGCAATGCTAGATTTACAGTTGGACACAATGCTCTGTGAAAGCTCTATTCCAACCTAAATGGTTCTGTTCAACTGACACTGAGCAGTAGCATCCACAAATAGCACGAGCTAGTCTTGTCTTTAGCCAGCCTTATCCCCTGTAAGTTTATCTCAGACTTCCTTGATCCTGTATAACCACCAAAGGTTTCATGTGATCTCCAACAGTCTCACATCTGATTGCCCTCCAGCTGTTTACAGTTAGAAGGGACAGTCATAAAATCACCTTTCAAAATCTGAAGGGAGGGTAGCTAGAATAATTTTGTTTGTTTGCTTTTCCCCTCATGCTTTAGTGTGAGAAATGGGCTGAAAGGGACAGTGAGGAGCCTGCATAAACACGCTCATGAGGAAGCAATCAGGACTCCAGAGGGACCTTGACACGCTTGTGAGGTGGGCTGATGCAACCTTATGAAGTTTAACCATGCCAAGTGCAAGGTCCTACACCTGGGTCGGAGCAATTCCAGGCACAGCTACAGGTTGGGCAGAGAAGA
>JANHGB010021594.1:10159-22993 GCA_026283785.1 Coracopsis vasa | reverse complement strand
CGCGACCCGCGGACTTGAGCGCGTCCATCCCGGTGCTATCCCGGTGCTATCCCGGTGCTATCCCGGTGCTATCCCGGCTCTGCCCCTGCTGCCGCCACCGGTCCCGCTCCGCGCCCGCCCCGCCGCAAACTTTCCTGCGGCGCCAACGCTGACCGCGTCCGGGGGCGGGGGCTAGCATGCAAATGAAGTGACGTCACGAGGCCACGCCCCGCGCCTGTCCCATTGACCCGCGGGTCGATCCTGGGATTCGACAGAGTCCGATGAGGGGGGATGCACGAGAGCGGGTCCTTAGAGAGCAGCGGTACCCCCCCAAGTGCAAACACCCTTCCCATGGGGTCCCATGTTTCCCACCCAGATTCAGAGCAAGAAACACCAAAAGAGTTGAATTTACCCCAAAAGGTCTTTGATTGCCGCCCCCCCAACGATAAAATGCGACGTGATTTTAAAATATCACATTTGATAAAGCTCAGCCGGAGCATCCGTGTCACCGCGGCCACCAGCGTGCCCTTAACTCAGCCTGAACATAATTGTATGGAAGATTAAAGCCCTGAAAGGCTTTCCAAAATTAAAGGGATAATAAGCAGGAGGTTAAACCCTGTATTTAGGATTTGTGCAATAATGCCTCACAAAGCCTATTATCCACAGAAACATTTGTGGAATTGAAAATGCCTTTTTGGTTAAATTTTAACATTCCCCCTCACGGTTGTGGCCAGAAGCCAACAAACTGGAGTCACCAACAGAACCAGTTCCCCTCCCAGGACGCAGGCAGTGCTGGAAGGGTTGAGCAGAATTCCTCTTCCAAAAAGCCCCATCTAAACCAGGATGTATCTAAAATAGGGGCCACCAGTACCTGCTCTTAGTGCCTGGTTTAAACATGAGCACGCAGGGGGTGAGCCGGGAATGGTGACTGAAACTTGGAAGAAGGAACTTCCCTGAGCACTGCCTGCATGGAGCGGTTCTCTAAGGAAACACCAGAAACCCTGTGGCGTCAGGAGCACATTTAAACACACACATAGATCATCCCTGCAGGAACTCACTTAAGCATCTGCTCTTTAATCGCATGCTCAGACCTAACTGAAGGCTGAGGTTTAAGCACAAGCTCAGACGTCTCCCTAAATCGCTGATGAAGCTCAGCTCCCACTCAGCAGCTCTGGAGGGCTCTCCACTTGCCAATACGTGATGAGTTAAGGCAGACACCTTTGCAGTTAATTCACTGATAAACTAGCCTGAGAAAGCCACGGGCAGGTATCGGATACAGCCCTGATTTAGTTTCCCATTTCCGTACTAAATCCATCACTCCGTGCTCTGGTTCGCTCTGCACTCATGTGCTGCTCTGCTGCTTCCTTCCCATCCTTTCCTCCACGGCAGTTTCCCAGGGCAGTTACTGCATGATCCCAGTGGGAAAGATCCGCAGCTGAAGGGGCCACAGCCCCTGGAGCCATCCCTGAATCCTCTGGAGCAATGGGCACACGCAGTGCCAGGCTAAGTTCAGTGACAGTGTTATTCTGTACTGCCAGAGCTCAGTAGCTCCCTGCTTTGATTTATCAAGTTATTAGAGCTACGTCCCCCCATCCAGGGCAGCGCTTGCTCCCCAGGCTCTGCCCCTGCCCTCTAATGGCTTCATGTTTATAGCAAAGTGCATTTAGAGCAAATTAGCACATCTGAGGCTGGTGAAAAGGTGATCACTAATGGAAATCTGAGCTCCTTCCACTCTGTCAAACCCATCCGAGGTTTGCCTCGGAAAAAACGGCATCTCTGCTGCAAAGGGCTGTGTCCAACCGTCTGTGTGATAAAAGACCAATTGCTGACATTTGCTGCTGTTTTCCCTTCCTTTGACATTTCATTAAGGAGAAAGTAAAACCAGCAACTACAAATGTGCTCTCATTGACATTCGTTTGCCATAATGCGAGCTGCCCTGGCTAAGTGAGTGGCTATGAGGGCGATGTTCCCTGTCTCCAGGATGACAAAAGTCCCCTCTGCTCTCACGGCTGGGCAGGAAAGACCAAGCTGCTCCCTGCTAGCCTGAATCGCCTCAACTCACCCACTGCCATGAGGCTGAGCTGTAACCGACCCAGGCCTCAGATCATCAGCAAACTTCTAATTTATGGGCATGTTTAGGACTTAAGTTACCACAGTCATTAACACTTTGTTAATGAGTCAATTAACATGCTATGAAGAAGGGGCATTATAAATATGCATAGTGTCAGATAGAGCAGAATCAGTATCTCATTGTACCGCTGTTGGGCCAGGAGCCGCTGTTGACTGCAGTGCACATCACGGGGGTCAGTGTCGGTCACAGCAGTTGTGGTGTCACCCCTGCAAAGGGCTCTCCAGAGGCTGTGGATGGGACAGCTCCAGCAGCACCACACGCACCTTCAGTGCCAGATGCCTGGGATCAGCGCTGGCTGGGAAGCAGCTCCAGGCTGGAGGTGGGAAGCACAGTCTGAGATGAGCCACTCGTGTGAACAGCAGCCGGATGGGTGCTGTCGGGCACAGCACGGGGCTCTGCTTCCATCCTGAAGCTTTTGCCAGCTAAAAGGAAGGTTTTAGAGCATCCTTAAGAACCTTGGAGCTGCAGCTGGGCCAGGACTGAGAGCCCGCCCCTCTTGGAGCCAGGGATATTGGATCTCCTCTGGGGGTCTGGCTCATGCTGCTCCTTGCCCAGCTCAGTACAAACACAACAGGGAGAGCCCCTGCTGCTCTCACCTCCCTTACAGCCCCCATAGTGCAGACAGCAGCATGGGGGCTCACCCCAGTGGTGCCAAATTAAAACACCAATTACCATGCCCGCTGCTGGCACCATCCTCACGTGCTCTCCCAAACACCATAGCCTCAATTTCCTATTCTTTGCCATGCTTTTGTATCATACTCTGGAGCTATTCTCACTTCTCCATAGCCCTGCCTGGATCACCAATAAAATCAGGCTGACTGCTGCACAGGCTGAAGTGCCCGTCCTGATGGAAAACAGGCCCAGGGCAATGAGTAGCTGCAACCTAATTGCAGTCAAGGCCTGTCAGCCTTGTCAATGTGCATGACCAGCACTGCAGGGACATGGGAGCTGCCTTGGAGGAGCTGCAGAGATGAGGCTGGAGTGCGGCTCCAGCACAGGCACCACCAGTGCAGCATCTTGCTTCCAGGGATGCTTAGTGCAGGCGCTGCAGACGGTGGTTCCTGCTCCCACGTGGATGTGTTTATGTGTTGTGAGTTGACTATGATGAGCTGAAAACAGCGATGCATTGGTGTCTGAGGGAGGGTTTATATACGTAACCCCCTGCACGAACACCCCTCCTGACCCTCCAAGATTGCACTGGGTCCAGCATCCTCCCCTTTCAGAGGCAAATCTTTCCCTAGGAAATAGCCCCATTGCTGAGATGAGGATTTCTTAGGAAAGACCTTGGAAAATCCATCCCTTAATTTGTATGTATTTCCTTTGAAAAAGATTCCATCCTGTTCCCATCTCGTAAAGCAAGCTCCTGGCAGATCCTCCATCCCCCTCGCTCATGTGCTTTGCTGCTGTGGCAGCCCAGAGCAACATTTCTCTGTCACGTTACAGAGCAGACATGGATAAGGGAATTTATAACACAGATGCCAAGGGAGTTCATTTGAGCTGTGTGAAAAGCCACGACCGCCTCCTGTAGCGTTACCACACTTGGTTCAATTTAATGTGTTCTTAATTATAACCATTTGTCAGTTTTTCCTTAAGAAAACTCTGGGTTGCCATTTGTCTCTGCCCAGCAGAGCTCTCCCTCTCCTCTCTCCCGTTACATTCCTGCATTTAAGAGGCTATTTCTTTGTCTCCAAGCCTTCCTCGCAGAGCAGTTTCAGTACCGTCAGCACTGCATCACCAGTGTCAGATTGTGCTGTTGCTGCTGTTGCTTTGCACTGGGGTTGCACCAGAACATCAAATTTAGGGTGCAGACGGGAGCAAAACCACTGAGGTTGTGTCAATGTAAGACAACAGATGGGCAGTGCCTTGCTGCTGTGGTTGGGCTGAATCTGAAGCTAATAATAACTGTAAACATCTCTCTCCATCTTGTTTAATCCTTATAATCTCCTCACCCTCCAGTCCAGATCGCTGTTTTTGTGTGCTGGAATCATTCCTCGCAGCCAGGACACCTCTGTATGCACATTGCCTTTGGTGAGGGATGCCCAACCGCCCAAAGCCTTTGTTAGGGATTTTCTTTCCCAACAAAGCATCCTCCCTGCTTCCCATGCCAAAGGCACAGGCAGAGCTGGCAGAGCAGAAGATGCCAGCAGGTTAAAAAAGAGACAAACATTTCATGCTGAGGACATGCAGAGAGCAGGGGTCACATTTTCTGCTCTGGATGTGCTTTGTAGCTTTTGGAGTGGCCGGTTCTTGCGAGCCTCCTTGTTTTACCCACAGCCCCAAGGGCTGTGTTATCAGATTCCAAGTTTTCCACTAAACCACGAGGTTTCTGGATTTTTGTGGTCGAAAATATGAAGAAGTTCAAAAACCCCGAGAGCAAGCAGAGAAATGTGATTTTTGTTGTTAATCTTCAGGCCTGGGGGAGGAGCTGACTCCAGGGCTTGAGCTTTTAATAGTAATACTGGAATCTGTCACGTGCCGAGGAGCTTGGCGCTGCCAGGGCTGGGTGCTCAGCTCTGAGTGGCCGCAAAGGGAAGGGCCCGCAATGAAAAGTCACTGAATCCCTGCTGGAAAAGCCCTGCCCTTTGCTGGCTTCGCTTCCCTTTCTGCTGCAAAGCAAAGGAGTTTCCTCATGCTGAAAGTTCGGGATCCCTGTGTGAGAGGGGCGGTGATGAAGAGCCCGATGCTCTCTTCTCTCCCCTTCACGCAAAGCCACTGCTCTGGATCTGCAGCGCAGCATCCCGAGGGGCAGCAGCTTGACCAAAGAGGCTCTTTAACCTGGGAGACAAAGGGATCATACCCAAGCACTGGAAGATGGAGCCGGATAAATCTGGCTCAGAACAGATTGGGGGTTTTCTGTTGTTCTGTGTTTCAGGAATAGGGACAATTGGAGCAATTTGTCAAGAGTTGGGTTGCATCCTCTAGCAGTGGAACAACTTGAGCTAAGCCTTGCTGAAAGGGAGAATTAAGTCCTACAGCTTCTGCTATTCTGGAATCCAGAGTGGCAATCCCAGCGTTCCCCTCTGACCTGTCAGTCACTGAGCTGGCTGCATACTGGGTTTCAGGTTGTTTCATGCAAGGTGCATCTGAGAAATCAATTTGCTCTGAATCCAGCTTCCTTTTCCCGTGCCTGCTGCTCTCCTGATGGTGTAGCAGAGTTACACATCCACCCATGCCCCTCAATGGCCCCTCCAAAGGCTGCTGGTCCCCGCATCACCTTCATGCCCTGTGCCTCGGGTAGCACTGATTCATGCTCCGACTCGATGCTGAATATCATTCTGCTCATTTGCACTGCATCAGTTACATTCCTTTGGAAATCTGCCTGCTTTGAACCCTGCTAGGAGGTACAACAAACCAGAATGTGGGTATCGATAGTTGCATGTTGATAACTTAAAAGAAGAAAGATAACTGTCCGTGAGCAATGGCAAAAGATGTCAGAACAGCCATGTCCCCAGGGCAGGGATTAGCACCTTTCTCATGAGCATCACTGGCACAGAGGAGTGGTCCCTGTTCTTCCTCTGTCATAACAAATGATACAGCTGCACTCAGCCCTCTTTACAGCACCGAGACCAACAGGAGCTAACCCCAAAGGGAGCCAGACTGGTCCCTGCTGCTGCTTTTAGCTCTGCCTCCACACCACGGCAGCAGCCACCCTGCATCAGGGGCTGACCCTGGCTCCCTACAACCCTGGGACAGGTCTTGTAGACCCAAACCCAGCTCCTTGGGAGCTCCCTTCCTCTGCTTCCGTGTGGGGAAAGGGGGAGCTGCCACACTGAGCTCCATGAGGCAGTGAGTTAAGCCCTGCTGCTATTTACAGTGCTGTTTCCAGGGCAGATAATAACAGGATCATGCAACAAGTGCGTGACCACCCCAACAGCAAATGTGGGGTTTGATGTGCAGCTTTGAGCCTGATGAGTGCCAAATGCTGGCTCTTCACATTATGGCATGCTCAGGCTGGCTGGCTTGAATGTCTGGGGATGCAGAGCATGTGAGAACAGGGATGGACTAACGTGCACCCTGTGACCTCCCCAGCCCTGTCCCCAGCTGCCCAGCATATCCAGTCCTTCTGCTGCCTCTCTTCTGGGAAGCCCTCCTGGCAGCCTCAGTCCAATTGCGTGGCTCCTGATCCACCTAAAGCAGATTATTCCTGCAGTGCTGTATGCAAAAGCTGCCTGTGTATTTACAAAAATCCATCATTTCCTATTACAAGCTCCAGCTCTCCCTTCCCACCCCTTCACTTCCCCCAGTCCCAGCTTTTCCACCACTTCTGAGCAGGAAAATGGAAGAACAAAGAGCACTTACCTGGAAAACAAAAAGGAGAAGTGAAAGACGAGGTGAGGCAGGGATATGTCAGTCCCATAGCAACAAGAGGTTTCTATTGATCATGTGTGAGTTGGGGTGCACTGTAATGTGGGAAGTGCATTCAGCAGGGTGCTGGTGACGAGTCCTCAGCTGCGTGCCCAGCTAAGAGGCTCCATTTGAGAGCAGTGGGGTGGGAGCTGTGTCCTGGCTGTGCTCTCTCTGGCCAGCAGCCCTGGGGTGCAGGTTGCCATGCTGACCATGGGCACGGGATGCAGGGATGGCTGGCTGGCTTCCCATGCAGGAGAAGGGAGCTGCTGCACTGGTGCTGCATGGAAACCACAGCAGGCCCCACTGTGCAGGGGATGGTGTCCTCTGGACATTGAGCAGCTCTGGCTCCTGCAGTCAGCAGCAAAGCCCGGGCCCCTGCTCCTGAGCAAACCCTTGCTGGGTGACTGGAGGTGCAGAGCCAGGCAGCTCAGTCCATGCAGAACGGGAAGGGCTTTGAAACACAGGGGTCTGGGTGGTTAAATTATAACGAGGAAAGAAATGCATCAGCCAAGAAGCCGGAGGGGCTCTGACCAGGGATGTGTGCACGGGGGATGCAGCACCCACAGAGCAGCAGAGTGAGCTGTGCTCGAACATGGGACCAGGGGAGAGCTGCTGTGCGGGCACATGAACCCCCGTCTGTGCAGGCTTTGCGGTGATGCTGCCTGCACCGGCTGCTGCTCTGCAGCAGAGCAGGGGCTGTGCAGAGCCAGGCTGGGTACCACAGGCTCCAAGGGACCCCGCAAGCCCCCCCTATGGGAGGACACCTTCAAGTTCCCAGCAACCCAGTGAGGAAGGGGCTGCCAGAGCCAGCCCTGAACGTGAGCATCGGGTTCCTGCTGATGGCCAGCACACAAGGAGCTCCTTGGAGCTATGCCTCAATGTCAGCAGTGATTGAATCCCCCTCCTCAGAGGTTCCTCGGGACACCCGCTTGTGTAGACAGGAACGCTGGAGGGACCTGTCCTGGCCTGCCAGCCACTGGCACAGAGCACATCTCCTGGAGCACATCTCTTGCTCTAGCCCTTGGGTGGTTCCTATGTGCTTCCCATGGATCCACCCTCAGTCAGCACGTGAATCCGATGGGAAGTCAGCCTAATCCTCAAAGAAGAGCCCATCTTTACTGAAGAGCTTTGCTGGGTGCTAAGCAGCCATCCCTGAGCCATTGCTACAGCTGGTGTCTCGGTCTCTGCAGCCTGTGATGTGGGCTCTTCTCCACACCCTGCAGTCCTGTGTTGTGTGAACAGCAACAAGGACTCCCTGAGGAATTTCGGAGCTTCCCAGAGTGAAGAGAGAGGAGGATGGAAGTGTTGCTGCTGAAGAGGCTCAGGAAAAGGAGGTCGAAGCACCTGCAAAGGATCCAACACAGCTTTGCTTCCTCAGCCCCGCACAGCGCTGTGCAAGAACTGATTTCTTTATTTGGAAATGCTACTGTACAATGGGTCCCAGTGGTGTTTTGAGAGCTCGTGGCTTGGCTGCGAGCAGGAGCATCAGCAGAGATTGCTGGGATTCCCAGATGGATGGAAAACGTGTTCATTTCTGCCAAGGCATTTTCTATGTGCTCTCTGCATTAATCTTGTGGAAAGTGGCAGCGGACGAGAGGCGAGTTCAGTGGGGCCTGGCAAATCCACAGCGTGTTCCTTCCTGCTCCAGCCCCGCTGCTCTGCTGCTGCTCTTCATCTGCAAACCCTCTGATACTGCTGCCAAAAGGGAAACCCAAACCTCATGGCTGAAAGGGCGAGCTGCAGCAGCAGAGGTGGTTTTGTGTTAGACTGCAGCGAGCAGCAGTGCTGGGCGCTGAGCTTTGCCCCTCTACACCAGAGGCTCGTGTATGTGTCTGTGCTGAGGAGGAGCAGAGCTGTGCTGGCAGAGGAGTGGAGGTGCTCACCCCCCAGCCCTGGCAAGTGTTCAGTGCTGAAAGCAGGACCAGGGCACAGAGCACAGTCCTGTACGAATGGGGCTGTACAGAGGAGGATGGGGCAGCTCTTAAGAGGCTCCAGCAGTGAGCAAGAGCTCATTCAAGCCCCTTTTTACCCAGCTGTGGCTTTAGCGGCTGTTTCTACCTGCCTGGGCAGGACAACCCCTGCACATCCGCTGCCACTTGAAACCTCTGGAAGCATCCTCCTCAGTCGCTTTGGAGACAGCACAGCTTGAAGGAAGAGTCTGCAAGTCAGTGACGGGGTAGGGACCAAACAGCAGCCCTTGACACAGGTTTCTGGCTGCCTGCAGTGCTGCAGCCATGCTGCTGAAGGGATACGGAGGCATAGAGCTTGCCCCAAAAGGCTCCCAGTCTAATCCTTAGCTGTTGTAATGACTAATGAATGATGAAGTGATGAAGAAGAGATGTTAAAAAGATGCCGTAAGACCAAAGGATACAGCAGTAACCCTGCTGACTTGCTCAACTCTAATGCAAGCTCCTTCTGACAATTCAATTATAATGTGATGCTAATTAGTTGATAGTATTGAACGCCGAGGCAGAAGGGCACTACAAGAAAGGGACGCTGATAGGGGAAGGTGGCAGCAATAGCACTTCTTGCCAGGCAGATGCCAAACTGCATCAAGGGAGCACTGAAAAGGAGCCAAGATCGGGGTGGAACGTGGTGGGGAGCAGTAACGTCAGATGACAGCTTGGAATGGAGATGCTAATGGATGTGGTAGTTGTCCAAACCAGAGGCTGATCCCGCACGGACAGGAGGCAGCCAGCCAGGGCTGGTGAGGATCTGCCTCACTGTTGTCAGCAGCTGGGCACCTGCACTCCCCAGAGCTGGTGCTCCCAACGGAGCACGGCCACCACACAGTGAGCAGGGATCAATTCCAGGCCTCGGACATGCCAGGAAAGAGCTGAGGGGCTTGTTCTTAATCAGGTGAAAGCCACTGAATGGTTAAAGTCACTCCCCTGTGCCCCAAGTCCTATTGCTCACTGCAGCATGTACAACAGAGCCTTCCCTGAAAACAGGGTCACCAACACGCTCGTTTTCACTAATTCCATATTTAAAACACGGCTTCTCAATCAAAGAGCTGCTATTACCCACAAAGCAGCTTAAATCGTCCCTTACATTCAGATACAGCCTGTTGCATAAAACATCTTTTTATCAATTTCACTTAGGGCTGCCAAGCCTCCCTCGCACATCCTTTTAATAACATCAGTGCACTTCACAGAGCCCTTAAGGTCATTCCTTTGGGAAGCAAATGCCCTTAAGGGCACCTTTTGTCAGTGCTCGTTTTCTCCAGTTGCTGCGGAGGGGTTTGTGCTGAGGCCTGGGCTCCTATTGCATCCTGTGTATTTTGGGAACAGCTCTGTGCAGCTCCCAGGAGGTGGGAGGGCAGGAGAGGGGATACTGGGCTTCTCCTCCAGCCCACCATAGGCCCAGTAAGGAATCTGTGTTCGGTCTGTGTCTGGTGTGAGCAAGCAGCAATTTAGAGCACTGTGGTGGTGAGGGCAGACCTTCCTCCCCAAGGGTGCTCTCAGCACCCCAAACCTGACACAGGGATCAACTGCTACAGCCCCAGGTGCCCATTGTTGGCAAAGGAGCATCAAATCTCACTGTCACTGTGGGCTCTGCTAGTGCCATGTTACACACTGGATGTCACATCAGGGGCTCTGTCGCAGAGAAAGAGGCAGGAAGTTTGGAGTTAGGTTGGGAGTTGTTTGGGAATCACTTTAGTGCTTCAGGAGGAGTCAAAGGCAGAAATAAGACTAATTTTATAAAACCTTATAGGGAGAAGAGGATGGAGGCAGCGCTACCTCATGGCTCACCGCTGCTCTGGCATTTGAGGAACTTTGATTTATTCTGGCTTCTGCAGGTGGGTTCAATGGGTAGCAATTGGCCAAAACGCTGTTTTTCTGCCGTGTTTTAGGTTCTCCATCTGCCAAATGAAGAGGAAAAGACAAATGAACTGATGAAGAGCGCTGCATAAGGGAAGGCTCACGTGGTTGATTATCAATGGCAAGGGTTCGAGGACACTCAGGCCACAGCGCTCTGCTCGCTGCACGCTGGAGGCTGGAGCAAGCCCCGGACCTGGCGCTGGTGTGAAGCTGGCTCCCCATGCACATCACCCAGGCCAGCCTGGCTCTGTGAGCAGCTCGATTACAGCAGCACGGGCACTGCCAGCAGCTGAGCACCGCACAGGAAAGCCACTGACTGCTTGGGCTGTTGGAGACCGCTCGCTGCTGATGCTGAGCACTTGGGTGGCATCCGCACGTGGAGCTGGACTCCCCAGCAGCTGCTGCACGAACAGATCGGGGATGGAAGGGATAGGAAATGCAGGAACTGGTTTTTAAACTCAAATGAAAGAGGAGGCTTTTTAAAACCCCCCCAAACCTCCCTCAAAACTGCAGCGGTAAGTCTGCATTGCTCTGTAGGTGAATGGCTCCTGGCTTCCCACTGGCTGCTAGACGTTGGTTCATCAGAAGTGTGCATCTGTAGAACAATCGCCTTCATATTGATGCCCACAGGCTCACTGCCAGGGAGTTGTGCTCTCCATCAAGTTTTAACCATCTGTGTCCCCTTTGATGCTTTGGGTGTTTATTTCCCTCCCTTTCCTGAGCTTCAGGCTGACATTTGCTCCCTGGGATAGGAGGTTGCCATCGTCATCATTCTGGGAGAAGGGCTTTTACCCCAGAGCCCCCAAGCCCAATGCCAAAGCATTAAAACTGCTTTTGAAGGGGTGCTGGGAGATTTTAAGTCTCGCTGCAGTTGATGGGATGTGAGGATGGTGCTTTACACCTCTGCTGGATGAGGCCACATGAAACCATCACTGCCTTCCTTGTACTCTGCTGTTGCCTGCGAGGAGCCCTGGGTAAGCTCCAACTGAACAGCACCAACCTGGGCATGGGATTTGGGAGTGAAGCAGAAATGAAGTGTGAATGGACCCTGGGGGGTGATGCTGAGGAGAGGAAGGGCTGAGAGAAGGGTGATGGTCATGGGCTGGTCTGTGGAGCTGGAGCCAAGCAGGCCTCAGCTGACTTCTCCAGAGCCCCATGGCTGATTGAGGTATCAGAGACCTGGCTGTCGTCTCTGTGCATCTTTCTCTGCTTTGCATCCTCTCTTTCCCATCAGCACCCGTTATCATTGCAGAGGTGCGGGGTCAGCACAGCAGGAGCATCAAGCAGACAGACTGGGGTCAGCACAGCTGCAGTGGGTAGGTGGACTGATGGCTGCTTTTAATAACCACAGACGCTATTGCTGATGGTGATGATTTAGCAGTTATCCTAGGATACAGAGGGAATTAAAATGAATCTAAGGAGAGTACTCACTTTTCATCTCTGCCCGCCTGCTGCCCACTGGCTTGGCTCTGGCTCCCGCTGTTACTGCAGGGATGTATCACTGCCTGTCAGCAAACAACCAGCATCCACAGTCAGTTGATTTAGCAGCTGGAATATTGGAGTCTTCCTTCTGCACGTGGTCATCCCAGGTCACTGGAAAGCATTGCAAGGTTTTGTGTTTTGATTTTGGTTTTGGCCTAGAATAAAACCTCCTCACTTTAAAAGCGAACAACACAAAACGAAGGCTGAGCTAAGTTATGGCATTGGTCCCGTGGTTAAAACGCATCTTTTCCCAGGAACAGTCCTTGAACATGTGTGAGGTGTTCAAACACACAGTGGGTTGTAATGTTCCTTTTTAGTCCAAGAAAGATCTTAAGGCCAGTCCTGAACGGTGGAGTGGCTCCTCTCAGGAACTGGGTGAAAACACAGGGACACAATCCCTTTTGTGCAAACATGCCCATGGCAGAGGGTTGGAACTGGATCTTAAGGACCTTTCCAACCCCAGCTATTCCATGATTCTATGCCTGAGAGCCAGACCCAAGCTCCCTGACCATGATTCTTCCCTTCCTGGGTGAATCTTGCTGCCCTCAGTGTTAGCAATTAACGTGTCCATAAAGATCCTCCAAGGCAGCAGAAATCCTTGCACTGGAAAGCTTCAGAAAGCAGAGACTTTGGCTCCTAGGAACCTATGAAATTTTAATGGGGTTTCTTTCCCCACCAGTTTTGAATCTATTTCTACTCATAGCCAGGGCACTGCAGAAATAGCCTTCTGAGGCCCCTGTCTTTGCAGGCAGCTGCCAGCACAGGTTGTTAAGCATGCATGGGACTACACCAAAGACAACCCCAAAAATGAGGCAGGGGCCACAGAATCAAGAAACCAGGGAGCTGAAGTAAGTGAGAGACTGACTGCAGGATCAGAACAAGCACAGCTCTGAAGGCAGAAAGAGCTTGTTAGAGACCAAGCACAATCAGAACAAGGACAAACGCTGCTGTTAACACCCATAGGTGGGCAGGACACTGGCTTGTGGTGGTCACATTTATAGAATCATAGAATCACAGAATAGTTTGGGTTGGAAAGGACCTTAAGATCATCCAGTTCCAACCCCCTGCCATGGG
>JANHGB010021594.1:0-10059 GCA_026283785.1 Coracopsis vasa | reverse complement strand
GCTCCAAGTGAGGTCTCACGAGAGCAGAGCAGAGGGGCAGGATCACCTCCTTCGCCCTGCTGGTCACGCTCCTTTTGGTGCAGCCCAGGATGCGGTTGGTTTCTGGGCTGCAAGACGTCTCAGTGGCTCAGTGAATCCATCAACTAATGCCCACTGTGATGCTGCCGGAGCTGCCTGAGCTCACAGCAGGGAGCAAGCCACCTCTTGGTCAGGGCAGCTCGGCTGACAGAGGGCACCACACCACCAGCTAAACCCCACTGCACGCTTGTAGCCTGCAGATGGGACAGACAAGACAGGACCCGGCTACAACTGATTATTCCCTTGGATTTGCTGGCGCTGGCACCGAAGGCACAAGTTCCTGCAGCGAGACAGGCAACAGACGGTCCATTAAAATGAAGTGGGTTAAAAGGTCACCTTTTTGCTTGATCCGGATGAGTGAAGGGAGCAGGAAGAACCCAGCTTCCAGGCATTCCCTGTTGTGGTTTTTTAAGTGGTTCTCCAATAATTTGCATTTTTGCATTCATTAAATCACTGTTATCAATTCTCAACATCGCTGCTCACCTTCCCTCTCTCAAACAAGATCTCAATTTATTCCATCCAAACCCTCAGGGACACTTCCCTGTCATATTCCAACCCTCTTTAATGTTTAACTCTTCTCCTGGTACATCCCAAACCTCTCAAGGAGCAGGGGTCACAAGAAGAGCTGTCCCCTGCATCCCCAGCCTATTCCCTGATCTCCAGCCTGCACTTCCCTTTGCCTCCTGGGTTAGCTCCTCTGCCTGCAGCCCCTGTGCCCTCTCCCTGTGGCTTAGGCATGAAGTCAATCTCAGCTGCAATAAAGGGGAGCCCAGTTTCGCACAGCCTATGGACACAGCCCCATCTCCCCTCCGCTGGGATATTTTGCCACCGTCTGTTTTGAAAGAGAAGGGAAGTGGTGTTTGGAACATCGAAAGCATCTTAAAGCCCGAGGTGACATTGTCGCTGCTGGTGCTTCCATGGCAACCTGCATTTATTTCTCAGAGCTGTCTCATCATAATTAATCCACCCCTTCCATCCACGTGGCCCATGCTCAGAGTGCAGAGCGCAGCCCCGCTGGGACGCTCCTGGGTCACATCAAGTGGTTGTGCCAAGGAACCAGAGGAAAGAGCTTTCCTGGTGTGTTGTGGCCGCTGGGACAAAGCTGTGACCCACAGACACCGAGCACCCTCAGCCCGCAGGGTGACAGCGCAGCCCGAGGAGCATCAATCCTATGGCTCACACCAGGATGGAGCTTGTTACACAGGCACAGCGAGGAATCCAGGACTCTTCATGCACTGATGTGTCCAGATGTGGCCAAAAGAGAGGGGATCTGGGGAACTGCACCAGCAAAAGCCTTAGGCATGGAGTAACTTGCCTATATTGCATTCCCTCCCTGCTGCAGGCTCTGGGGGTCTTCAGCTGAATATGGGAGGGTGCAGGGGAGAAATGGACCAAAGATGTGGCCACCTCCCATAGCAGTAATAAAGACAAAGCTGCAGATGGGCTGTGATCCTGCCTGACCCCACACATGGAGAAGCAGACTCTCGGCTGCCAGAACCTGGACAGGGATTGCCAAAGGGAATCTGGGTGCTGCAAACCAGGGAGGATTTGGTGGGTGCTATCTACAGTCTTAGCTCCAGCAGGAAGCCAAGGGGCGTTCCTGCTCCAGCAACTCCGGTCTTTCAGAGGATACCTAAACCCAAGTGGTTTGACCCAATAGAGCTGTCAAATATCCAATGGCACTTTCCCAGGAGGAGGGTCCTGGCTGAACTCCAGTTTAGATAATGACGTTCTCCCAACCTTAATTCCTCCTGCAGCTTCAATTGCATGCAGGATTTGGAGGCTTTTCTGTTCTGGGAAGGAATCAGTCACCTCCGTCGGCTCTGGAAGGCACCCACGTGTGAGGTGTGGGTCCCTCTCTGTCAGCTGCTGTCCACGTCCTTCCACACATAGGAGGCTCTGCCCCAGACGGCTTACAAACACTGACCTACATCACTGCTGAGATACCCGCATCCTCCGCCAGGCACTGTAAAGATCCACAAGTGTCAGACAGCTCCTCAAGGGCCTGGCGCAGCAGATGTGCAAGCCAAGAGCTCTGCTCTCCCTTGTTGACCTTTCTCATGCTGAGTGAAACGCCTGAATGGGGGATATGAAGTGATCAAGCATAAATCAGGGTAGCGAAAGGGAGAGACCTCTCACTGGAGCTGTGCCTTGACATCGTTTGAACAGGCTTGATAGGCTGAATCGCAGGCCCTGGCAGAGTACAGCCAGGCTGCTTCACCCCGCACTCGTGTAGTCACAGCTACGAGCAGGAGCTGCCCCAGCTCCTGCAGTCACAGCCATTCACTGCCTGGCAGTGCTGGTGTAAGGGGAACATTCCCATGTCCCTGTGAATGACAGTGAAAGAGGGCTAAGTCTCAATTGGCTGCACACACAAACCCCCTGAAGTCCCAGACAGAGTGTGTTTGTCTGCTTGCTACTGTGGCTCCTCTTGTCAGAATCTGTTAGGAGATGCGATGGGAGCAAGCGCAGCCTGGGTCCTGCTCAATCCCCTTTCACTGGCTCAGTTGAAGGTTCAAAGCACAGGGCCCCAGCAGACAGAAGCTTTGAGCCTGCCTGTGAACATTGAAGAGGTTAATGAAGAGATCCCCTAAGTTGCAGTAATTGCATGGGCAGCCCATGAAGTGCAAGAGCTTTCCTGTCCCAAAAGGTCGGAATCATCTCAGTTCTCTCCCACCTGATGATCTCCCACAATCCTTTATTGGACTGACAGGGGCTGTGCATCACAGGAGGCATCCCAAAGTCCTCATCCTCTTCCTCCTGGGGAACGGTGCTTTCATATCAGGCGCTTCCAAAGCCTTTGTCAGTTCTGGAAGTTAAAGCATCAGCTTCAAGTCAGCAACCACTCTTTCCAGCCCTGCTTTTACTGACTGCTTTGCTTACTATAAAGGAGGCTGCGTCCCTCATTCACTTGAGGTTAAGCTGCACCAAGGAGCATTGGGGCTGCTCCCCTCCTGTTTGTTTGTGAGGGTTCGCCTCTGGCAGAGATTCCCCTCTTGCTATTCCCACTGTTACTGCGCTTCCTTTTGCAAAGCACACACCAGTTTCATCGCTGTGATGAAGCAACGCGGAGCGTCTACAGGGACTTGTGATGTGAATGCCTAAACCCCAGCAGCTACAGGCAAGGCTTCCCTCAAAGAGGGGTTGGTTTGGTTTGAAGCTCTAAAGTTAAACATCCGTTCTAACAAGTGCGGACCTTGGCAGCGCTGCGACAACGCCCTTCCTCCGAGGGGTTCTCTAAGGTTGTGCGTTATCATCCTCGTTTTAAATAGGAAAACCAGTTCAAAGCACGCACAGGTCTGCCCAAAGCCACAGACACAGTGAGGGGCATGGTTGGGAAAAGGGAGGTCTCCTCCCAGCCTCAGCACTGCCCGGAAAACCAAACCCAGCTTCTTGATGTCCTTTCCAGTTAACTCCCAGTAGAGGAAACCAGTGAAAGCGCAGGATTCGGTCCTGCAGCAGTCCCAGGCTGTGGCTGTCGTGCAGTTCACCTGCCCCTGTGAGATCAGAAAGGCTCAGCAGCGTGACTTAGACCTAGAACTAATAGAGAAACTGATTCTTGAGCCGGAGCAATGGGGTGCTCATCTCTGTTGGGGAAGATACCTGCTGGTGCCATTCGGTTCAATTGCACACAGAGGTGTGGGGCTGACACCTCTGCCCCAGCCCCATGGCAGGCTGAGGTTTTGCAGCACAGATGATGGCTGCACACTTCCATTTGCACATCATTGCAGCAGAGACTATGGGTGCAAAACCATAGCACCCGCTTATTTCCTCTGCATACCTGCCACGTGTTGGCTGAGTTCTCAGGATGCAGTGCAAGACACGAGCAGCCACCCTCAGCCTGAGGCTTCCTTGCAGGTAGGGCTGCAGTGGGGTGGCAGAGTAATGGGTGTAATTGCTCCCACTTCATTAACAAGGGTGATCCTTTGGGTTGCAGCTGCCCTATGGCAAATCAGCCCTGCTTCCAAGCCCATTGTTTAGGATGGTGAGGCAGAGTGTAGTGGAGAGCATCAGTGTCTATCAGGAAGAGAACTGTGCTTTGTAGCTGTGCTTTCACCCGCTATTACAGAGATAGATTTCCTGCTCAGGCTTGCAGATGACCTTCTCCAATCACACATTAACTTTGCACCAAACAATCATTAGGGAGCATTTGCAGGCTTTAATAATTAACACTTTTATTAATCCACTGATTCCACTGTGAGCAACAGGTCTCTCCAAAATTAATTCTGTTGCCATTTAGAGGAGAAAGAAATTAATACCACTTCGAGGCAGAGAAGGAGGAAGGTATTTAGGTTCCCCTGCACTTTCTAAAGGTACTGGACCTGCTCTTAGAACTGTAATTATGCAACTTATTAACTGAGCAGCCAAACATAAGAGTAAGTGATTTCTAAAGCCTTGGCTTCAAGAAATAGTAGGGCAGCCACGCAAGAACCCAATCAAGAAAGACCACAAACTTTCAGCAGGTTGAACCCCCATCAGCTGCTTACTGGCTGCAAAAAGCAAGGGAGATGAAGACAGAGGTCCAGGTGAGCAAATTAACTCATTTAGATCGAGGGACCTGCTTCTCTAAAGAGCCAAGCAAGGAGTGGAGGGGGATGTACATCTTTGGAGCTGTACTGCATAGAGAGCCCAGCTCAGGGGGGATAACCTGACCTGTCAAGCAAGGTACCTCAGGTCAGGGATTGCTTTGGCTCATGGGACAATGCAGTTGTGCTGAGAGCCCCAGGAATTTTAGAGGTCACAAGCAAAGCAAGAGGGACACCAATGCGTGCCAGTGCTCAGCTGCCAGTGACCGCTTTGAATCCCTGTCCAACAGCTCTTTTAAGTGCTACCACAGAACAAATGAAGCTGCTGTTTCACAAGCTCACTACAGAGTCAGCCAGGGCAGACAGACAAGGTGGGAAGAACTCAACAGTATTCCTTACCCTTACTCTTTTTGCTTCCTTGGATCACCATCTGTTTAAAAGCAGGGCAGGCACATGGCTGGCAGAACTGAAATACAAAGGGATTGCATAGGAATCTCAGCTACAGGCAGAAGGGAGTCAGTGAGTGTTGGATGATGTAACTACCACTGAACACCCCGTGCTGACAAAAATAAGGAGCAAGCACTGAGAAAACCCCCCTGTTCAATCCTGCTCCCTCCTCAGTCCCCCCGTGTCTCTCCAGATCAGTTTCTATGGGGCAAGAAGCTGCCTTACCAGTTCTCAATTCAAACCCCCTTTCAGCATCAAGTCACAGTGACAGGGCTGAGAGCAGAACGTAGCCTTGCTCAGGGCTTTGCTGAGCTCTGTTTAAACCACCAGATAATGCCCCCCTTTGAGTGGCTCTCTACATGTGGAATAATTGATCAGGCTCCCTCTGCAGTGAGTAACTCTCACCTTTGTGTTTGAATACTTGAGAAGCGTTTGACTTTCTAAGCATTGCTGCCATTTAGAAACACAGCATGAAAACCAGACTGTTAATGCAGTACTTGGTGCCATAACACGCAGCAAAACTCACGGTTTCAATTCCTCCAGCTTCTCCCCTGTCAGTGCCTTAAGTGGGGGTCCTGCTGGTCTCCATCCACCACGTTATTACATATCCCTCCTTTTTCCTTTAGCTATGGTAAATCAGTAACAAATGTAAAAGAGAGACCAGCAGATGCCAGACTCTTCCGTTAAAAATACACATGTATTTAAGTTTTCCTTTTATTGTTACTAAATCTTTGCTGCTATGGGCAAGAGAAGACATAGGAGGAAGCCAAATATTTACCTGTCAGAGAAATCCCTACCTGAGAAGTATTACATGCACCCTCTGCATTCCTGTATATCTGAGCTCAGTGAAGTCCTTTAAAGCAGCAATAAACATGGAGCAAGCTTTCAAGTGTATCCCTGAGAAGCCAAGAAGCAAAAAGCCCATTTTACAGATGGGTAAGCAGGTAGAGAGAAGAGCTATAGGCAAGCTGCGGCTGCACAGGCAGACACACAGTAAAGGCTGTTGAGCAGGTAACTACCATCACCATGGGCAGAACATGGGTGAAACACTACAGGTGTACACACGGTGCAATGGTTCCTGTATTTGCATCAAACTTCAACCAGGGATCTGTATCGCTGCGGTTTCTGCAACAGAAAGGCTTTGGGATATGGAGGATAAAGCAAAGCCTTCTTTCTTCCCGCTCTTTGAATCCCTGTATAGCCTCATAGGGAGGTAATGTGGGCATTCTGATTATACTTTTATTAGCACGCAAATCCATGTATTCCTGAGCTCTCCGGGCTTCCAGGTGTGAATTCCCTATTCTTCCACACAACAGGAAGACCATGGGATAACATCACAAGCCTGGTTAAAAAGAAACGGCTCTTTCCCAGTGTGCCGGTGGCTGAGCCCCGCTCCCGATGCGCGCCCAGCGGGACCAGGCGCAGCGCAGCCTGCATGGGCCCTCTGGTGGCTGTTTGGGGACAACGCAAAGGACTTTGTCTTGTCAAGTTCTCCCCTCCAGGTAACTCCGAGCCTCGTTCGTGTTGGGTTTGGGCCCTCCAGCTCCCAGATATTCTCGCTGGAAGCCACACCACTTGGGTTCAGATCCAGGTTTACTGAGGGTTTAGGGGGACTTGGATTTGCTCTCCTTCAAGCTAATCACGGCTAAAAGACTCCTTCTTTCCCTATCAAAACAGTTCAACGTTTTAAAGCTCCATTCTCTCCGGAGGGCTGTGATTCGGTTTCTTTATCGATGGAGGCTCTAATGTCCTCCAAAGAGCCCAGGGGCTTTGCAGGCAGAAATGCGTATTCCCATGGGGAACAGATGCACCTTATACAATCCCTTCAATTGGCTTTTTCGATAATGGGACTAAAAGCGGAGGAAGCATAAATCTTCTCATGACAGAAATTGCTTGCAGTTATTCTATATGGCAGGTAATTCAGAGCGAGGGCTAAGGAAAAAACTCAACCAACCAAACACAAACCCTAGGCCTATTTAAAAAAACCCAAAGAAATTACAAATAAGCAGGTGGGTTTTAGTGATAACACACCAGAAAAGTCTACAAACACATAGAGACTGCCAAAAACATCATCCAGAGACCAAATTGTTTAGTCAGTGTTAATGGAAGTTAGGATACAATGGCAAACATATGAAGAAATAGATCAGATTAAGTGAGCAATTACAGAGATAAAGATTGTAAAATGCTAGTTCTTTCACACCTGCAATAATCCCTTGGGTTTAGCACCGTCTTAAATTGTCTTTAAAATGCTTGTCATGCATTTTGCATAAGGAATGTTTCAATCAGACTTTGAATGGAATGGCTTGAAAGCAAAGGGTAAGCAAATTCACCTGAAGCTGACACATGGTTTATGGGCAGGATACCACGTTGTGCTGTCAGGAAGGGAAATTGCTCAGCTGCTGCTTTGGGGTAAGCAAGACAAAGGTGCATCTCCCCACAAAACATGCACTGCTCTTGGAGCATTTCTGGCAAGGGGAAGGAGCAGGCTACTCTCTCCCTAGCTGCCACTGTTATGTTATTAGCATCAAACCATTACTGTTCATACCAGCTAAATCTTGATGGGAAATAATTTCTTGTTAATTAGGTAAGACAAAGACTTCCATTGTAAGCAGTAAACCCAGTGTTTTCTGAACCTGACAAGATGCTCTAGAACAGCACTGTTACAACTCAGAAATTACAGCTTCATGAGCCACTTGTGTTTGAACTTGATTGATTCTTGCCCTTTTTTCTGCCTATTCTCCTTTATTAGAATGATGCAAATGATTGTCTATTATTTTAGTGCATCATAGAAGCTGATTCAATTAAGATACTGAGGCATCTCAGATTTAATTTGTATAATCTGTTAGTATTAACTTGCTGAAGGTCTGTTTCTGACCTTGGCTTCCAAATGCCAAGAGAAAGGCAATGTCCAGTGGTAAGAAACACATCCCCCACTGCACACCAATTCCGATGAGTATTTAACAACCACCGAGCTTGGGATTAAAACTTGTGAGGTTTGTTAAAAACCCCAAACAAACAAAACAGGCCCCAACCCAGCATCATTGCTGCAGTGCAGGGGTGCTCAGTGCCACCAGTACACAAACCTGTCTGCAGCTCAGGTGCAGGCTTTGGCTTAGGCTCTTGTCCCACTCTCAGATGCTAATCTTGGGAACAGTCTTATTCTCAATAGCAGGCACTAGTGGTAAAGGAAATGGGTAAACTTTTTAATAGAGCCTTTTGGATCCAATGCTATTGGAAGGAGTCTCATTTTTATTTCGAAGAGCAAAAACCCCATCTGTTGCATACAAACGCCATCAATAGCAACATATGTGGAGCAGCCAGCTCCTGGGCACAACGGCAGGATCAGGATATGCCGAAGGCGTTTCTTTTGGTTTAAGAATCACTCTTGGAGCCAATTACTCCCGTGTGCAATTCCAGTGCTTCAGGCAATGCTGGGATAAGGAAACCACTTCCAAATCTGATTTAACAATTAGGAAAGGAAAAGGGAAAACAAACCATGAGTCCGTGCTGGTTAAACAGTTCAGAGGAAGCAGCTACACGCAGGCAGGCAGCAGCTCACCCGCTGTCCTGCACTGAAGGTGGTATCTGAGGGACTGGTACCTCCTGGCCAGAGGGACACTGAGGCCAAAGCAGCAGTTCTGCACTTCCTGGGAGTTACATGATGAAGCAGGACTGAATTCAACATATGCATTTAGGCCCTCCCTTCCCTGTCACCATGAAATACGCTAAGAAAGGGGAGCCAGTTCATCTTGGCAGTTAATAGATTCCATGAATAAAGGAGCTTTTTGTTAAATATTAAAAATAAAATGACATCCTGCTCTCCGCTCTGCTTCAGATTTGAGTGAGGATAAACCCCAAGGTACTCAGAACCATTGCACAGAAGTCCTGGCTTTCCATTACCTTCTCCCCCTAGGCTTACACTGGCTGGAAAAAGTTCTGGATACTTCAGTCTTTCTTTGGCAGATCTCTCTAGTGTTTATCCTGCAGTAAGACCTCAAAATCAACTGTAGGAAAACCAGACTATCCTAAGTGACCCTCCTGCACTCCTACATTCTTAAACTCCCCATAAATTAATCTTGCGAGTACCATTTATGATGAGTCATTAAGATATTTTCCATTTCAGGCATTTAAATATTTTAAGATCCAGAGGTTGGCTGGTATCCGAGTTGAGTGCTTAAACTCTCTCCTTCCACTCACTTCACTTACCCTGCACAGCTGACTGGTGCCTGCAAATACCTTCCTCTTCCCTAAGAGAACATTTCCATCTGAACTGAGGAGGCTACTAAAGCAGCAGCTTCTGCTGCACTGCAACGTGAGCTGTGGAAATGGCAAACTTATCTATAATGGATTTTGATTATGAAATGATCTATGTGTATGTCAGACTGGTGGTGGTGTGAGAAGAAAGCAAGAATAGATGTGTCCTGGGGGAACTGGGAGCTTCTGGCAGTGCCTGCAGCGGGATCACGGAGCAGCTGGGGCTGGAGTATCTTGGTACCTGGAAAGTTTTACCTGGAGAAGAAGCCCCACATCAGGACCAGCTGCAGCAGCAGCCAAAGCACAGATGGAAAGACAGCTCCTGCTCCGTGAATGCAGCTGCAGGATTCCCAACTAAAAAATGGCAACAGGAACAGTGGCTGCTGAGAGAATGAAGCAGAGACAGAAACCAAGGACAAGTTGTTCTTTGGGTTTGTGTAGACAAGGACAAACTTCCAAATCACCCATCTCAACTTTTCATAGAATGGTTTGGGTTGCAAAGGACCTTAAGATCATCCAGTTTCAACCCCCTGACATGGGCAGGGACACCTCATACTAAACCAGGTCACCCAAGGCTCTGTTCAACCTGGCCTTGAACACTGCCAGGGATGGAACACTCACAACTTCCCTGGGCAACCCATTCCAGTGCCTCACCACCCTCACAGTAAAGAACTTTCTCCTTATATCCAATCTAAACTTCCCCTGTTTAAGTTTTAACCTGTTACCCCTTGTCCTATCACTACAGTCCCTAATG
>JANHGB010021592.1:0-30613 GCA_026283785.1 Coracopsis vasa | reverse complement strand
TTAGCATGCCTTCCAGGAGAATCTGCTCCAAGATTTTGCCAGGCACAGAGGTGAGACTGACTGGTCTGTAGTTCCCCAGATCATCCATTTTCCCCTTCTTGAAAATGGGGGTTATGTTTCCCTTTTTCCAGTTGTCGGGAGCTTCACCTGACTGCCATAATTTTTCAAATATGATGGACGGTGGCTTAGCAACTTCCATTTGCCAGCTCCTTCAGGACCTGCGGATGGATTTCATCAGGTCCCATGGCCTTGTGCACATTCAGGTTCTTAAGATGGTCTCGAACCATATCCTTTCCTAAGATGCCATGCATAGATAGTACTTGTGTCAATAGGTGAGCCCTACCAAATGTTTGATGCTTGAAATTCCTGCTCAAGAATTTAAAACAATTAAGATTCATTCACATAGCTAATAGTGTATAACAGTATGTCTGATTAAAAGAAAAGATGGTAACAGATGGATCTGCCTAAGTAAAGAGCTGTATTGGGTGACTCAGTTTTTCTGGTTGTTCCTGATAGTGGCATTACTCTCTGAACTTAATGTTTTCCATTCTATATGGTGAGGCATCTTTTTACAAGAGGACTGAGCAGTCTATTAGGGTTTTTATTATTAATGTTGAGTGTGGGTAAGAGCACTTCTGAACTGTGGAGAATAGTTCTTTGCTCTTTGAGAACCTTAAGATTATCTCTAGTAACAAGTGAATAAAGCATCCTCTCATTGAGTTCAAGGACTGACACTTATTTGCCAAGGCTGTGAGAGAGTGGCCAAAGAGGTTAAAAACACAAAGGAAATATTCTTTAATACCATTTTTAATATCTTTTGTCTGAAGGTGTATCATTTTATGTGCATTAGGAGATAATTAATTCTTACCTGCCGTGAATAACAGAGAAAAAACCTCAATCACAAGGTGAATTAATACACTGAAATTGGCAACCAGACATGTTCACTACAGAAGGAATCCAGTATTGCAATATCTGGACAAAAGAATTGGGATCTTTATGTAGCTCATGTTTACAGCTCAGCCCAAGTTGCTGAGATCTGTGGCTTTGATCCAGCAAAGCACGTTTAACTCTAAGCATATGAGTAATCCCATTCACCTCATTTGTACTACTTACACACTTCAAGATAATTTGTGTGACTTGTTGGATGTGGCCCTTACAGAACCAGAAAGCAAGAAAGGTAGATGATTATGCAGTTCCAAGAGGAAGAATATTTTCAGTTTGGCTTTTTTTTGTTCTTTCCAAAGGATGCTGTATGAATGACAACCCCAATAAATGCTCATAAGTGATAATGTTTGTGGATCCTGCCACTAAGCCTCTTTTGGTAGATAGTGACAGGTTGCTTTAGGGATTGTCTCATCTGGTTCTGTTAATGTTTGAAGGGCTATGTTTCCTTTAGTTTAATATAAAAGACTGGAAGAAATCTTCATGGGTACTTTTCATTGTCCTCTGTCACTGTTGTAGTTAAGCAAACCCTTCCTGTGCTCTGCATGAGTATGCTGAGCTGGTCCTTATATAATGAGGAGATTTTTTATTCCATTAATATATGTGCCTGTGTCCATATGCAATACAGCTGTAGCTGGGGTGTATGTGTTCATGTACATGGGTATTTTTAGCTGGTAGAAGCCTCTGTTGACTGCACACTTGATCTCCCCACTGAAATGAATGATGTGAAGTGCTGTAAGCCACATTATTCCCATTCTTGCAACAGGGTGAGCTTGCCAGCATTCACATTACAGGGAGTCCACTTGACCCATCTCCACTTACAATGTGCACACAAAATACAGTTCATGATTTTACTACAGACTGTATGGTTGCCTTCATGGGTCAACATATCCTCTTTCATAAATTCCAAAAAGAACAACACCTTTTGGGCAGCAGCCAAAATAAGGGCTGCTGAGGCATCTGGTATTTGTTTCATGTCAATATCAGGAGGAGTCAAGCAGTAATAGATCTTCTATCACTTTGCTCAGGTTTCTTACTCTGGATTATGTGAAGTCAGTTGCTCCAAGCAAAGCTGTGTAAACTTGTTGAAGACAGTAAAGATAGAACACATCAGAGTATAAAATCATTATTTGAAATCTCCTCCCACAACTGGTCTTTCTGCTTAAAACTGAACACTATCTCTTATTTATCCATCTGCACATTTCATGGAACACCAAAGATCTATAAAAACAGATTTCAACATCTTTTGTATTCACTTCTTTGTGACAGTTCATTGCAGGGGCTTGCTGGGATCTCCTCTATGTTTCTTCTAGAAAGGTTTCTTACACTCTTTACAGTTTACTTTTCTGTATGTTTCAGTGTTTTTCCTAAAGACTAAGGAAAAGTGCAGGATAGCTACATCCTGATTATAGCTTTGCTATCTACTGCAGCTGCAGCTGGCGTAAGTGATTTGTGCTGGGGTATATAAAATTTTTTTCTTCAAGAGCTCAGTGACGTACAATTAAACTCCTGGTTTAATGAGACACAGAATGTAGTAAGAACTGTCATATCATTACCATGAACTAGAAGGGTATAAAGACTTCCCAACAGGCCTAGTCGAACTTATCAAATTTTAAATTAACCATCATTATACTGCAGAACGGATTGTCCTTCCAAAACTTGTTAAAGCTAAGATTTAAAAGATCACATAAATAATATCACATGCACAGTTTTAACCCCCAGATTTTAGGCGAATAGTCTAATAGGCGCATGGAAAATGTAAAACCCCGATCACTTTCAGTGGAGCCAAACTTCCAGTTAGAAACTCAGATACTTTGGTCCTTATAACAAAATTCTCATTTTAATCACAAATTTTCTTCAATTATTCGTGGTCCATTCTAGCTCTTTTATATAACCTGGATTGTTCTTGTACTCAAACATGCCTAATTGCCTTAATTGTGCCAAGTTCTGGATTCAGAAATGTCTGGTACAGTAAGAAATACAGGCCAATTGTACAGTGCATGAAAAGTATTTTTACCAACTTGAAACATCTCATCATTTTGCTTATAGATGAAATTTTGCTTATAAAATGCCTTTGTGTTAATTTTAAAATGTTTGACTGCATAGCAGACATAATTGACATGTTAACTGCGCAAGTGGCTAAGAAGAGCGGTCGTAACAGGGGCTTTTTGTTATTTCGTAGAAATTTTTTTGCGTTACTCATACTACAATTTCCTTTTCATTTTTTCTAACAACAACTCTATTAAACTATTGTTAGTCTTCAGATCTCTTAAACACTTTTTGTAATGCTTTTGTTCAAAGGCAGCCTACATCAGTCAGTATAATTCAGTACACCCTAACCATTACCAACAACTCTGTGGACAATATTCACCTTTAGTTCTTTTCATAGTTGGATAGATGTTATCATCTTACAAATGGAAAAACTAGGTCTCTGATATTTCACTTTGTCTGTTTTGCTTCCCTTTAATCTATTTTGTTTTCATATGTACGATCTGGGGTTTAGCTGCCAAAACTGTAACTATTTCAGGAAGAGTGAGGGTTAAATAGTGGGTTCTAGAAGGGGAAATGTAATGTAGAGCTTTCTTCCTTGACATCCCACCAACGCCTACTTCTCACATGAACTGCTGCTTCAATCCTGTTATCCCAGCATTACTCATGTCTGACCTGTTCCCTACCCCAGACTCCTTCAGCAGGTAGTTTCCACCACAACCTGTGCAATTTGTGGGCTATGCCACCACCCCATGAAGGAGTGAGTCAGCCAAGAAGTATCTGAGGGAAAATTAATTTTCAAGATATGGTATTTTTTTAAAGGAGAGATATGGGCTATTTGAATCATAGGTTATACATATAAAAATACAGCATCAAAGAAGCTCCCTTAATAAACATTCTCTCCACCTCTGCTTGCACCCTTTATCTGACTGATAAGTAAATTAAGTTGCAGCAGTGGGAACAAGCAAGAGAGTACAACACTGAGCACCTCTGAATCATAATGAGCCGAAACCCCTGAGGACCACCACAGTGTAAATGCTCAACAGCAACAGTAAAAACTCCAGATCAGATGTGCTATGTTTCTGTTTTCAGGATCTACATAGGATGTCTTCAACAGTCTCTTAAGATCTCTGAGCTAACAAATTCCCTGGACCTGATCTGCAGTTGGTGGTAACGTGTATCAGCTTTCCTCATGTTAATAGAGATTAAGCACATAGGAATAATCAAGTCTTCTAGGTTACTTATTCCATTTCCTTGCTATTGCTGGTAACCTTGCCATCCAATCACCGACATAAGCTTACAATCCATTTTAAAAGCACTTACGTCATTTGGGAGAATATTCCAATACTTTAAAGAAACTGGGTTATATTTTCTTTTGGGTGGGTCTTTTTTTTCCTTTTATAAATATCCACTATCTCAATTATTCCCTTCTGAGAGATCCTGTACATGTAGATGACGGTTTCTTAAAATGTTTTCTGACTATATATATTTTTTTTTTTTTTTTAAGTTTAGGAAACATTATCCCTAGCCCTTTAATTAACCACACTGCCCATCTGCTCCAAGCTCTCATCAAATAACACCATTCTTGTGGCCGTGCTCTTCGTCTAAGTGTTCAGAGCTATCACATTATCTGGCCTTCATGATAGCCAACCTTCTGTTCCAGGCCAAGGAATCATCTCTGCTTCCATTCCCATGTCTGTGTTACTCACAGGCACATTGCTATTAAAAGCCTGCTTGCTATATCAAATCATTATTTTGATCATTAGCAGAGTCAGGATGCAGCCTGGTTCTGAGGATTCTGTTAAGAAGCAGAGGCAGGCAGCATCACTGTAATAACAGCTACGAGTCAGTAGATGGCTCTATTACAAGCTGTTGCGATAGTTTTGAGCTGTGAGCAGCGGGGTGAGATCTGCAGCCCTGCACCGCCCTTTTCGGAAACAGAGTTCATACCCAAACCAGTTCCTTCTCTGCATGTGTTAGCTGTAGATAAACTGGTCAAAGAGTAAAGCCCATCAAACCCAAAACAAATCAAATATGTCAAAACATGACAATTCCCTCATGCATTTAAGTCAAATACTAAAAGAAAGTGCTGTGGCACCCATGATTATTTGGTCATCAGGTTTAAAAAATTGAAATTAATTACCTCCAGCTCCCCATAGATAGTCCTTGCTGATGTTGCCTAGAGTTTGAAGGTGTTCAGAGATGCCAGAGCTTTTAAGCATCAAACTGGAGCCATTAATCTGTCTTTGTTGCATAATAATGTTTAATTACACTTAACTGTAAGAATGTCAGGCGAGGGATGAAACGGCACATGATAAGGTGCACTGAGAGCCGCAGACTCAACCCTGCATGCAGGTGGTTCAGGACACTGGTTGCTTGAAATTGACCCAGGAGATGTCACTCTTGTTCTGAAACATCATGTATGACCAAGCAGCCCTTTTTCACTTGGACCTGCCTATCCCACATTGCCCTTTTAGTCCTGTTCGCAATTGCAGTGTGCATGGTTAAAACCCTTCCAAAATCTTCGTTCACAAAGTGAAGCCATCAATCAATCAATCAATCAATAAGAATGTCCATACTGGATTAGATTCATAGTCCTAAATGACCAGTATACTGTTTCCAACAGTGACCAGTGGTTAACACCTAAGAAAGACTATAGGAACATGCCAAGAAATTATGAGAATATTCTAAATTAAGGCTTTTGCATCAGCAACATCCCTTACCAAGAAGTTCCACAGCTCATCTGCACAGTCTGAGGTGTGTCTCTTTTAATTTGTTCAGATCCCTTCCTTGCCATCCTCATATGACATCTCTAGCTCCTGGATTATAAGTCTGAGTGAACAGCCAAGCTCTGCTCCCTTTTTTTGTGTATGTCCTCATTTAAGAGACTTCCGCTGCATTTTCCTCAGTCCATGTACTTTCTGTCCATGTCACAGGTTCAGTATTATGGCTAGAGATATACCCTGGCCAGGCAATCTCATGTGCCCTGTTTGCTTTCCTCAGCTACAAGATATGCTACAGCTTTGATAAGAGGCTAAGGGGAATGGTGGTGCAGCTCATGACATGTCTTACAAGCCCATTCCTGCCAGCACTACTACACTGTCTAGCCCTAATAATGTTTGGGTGTTTGGGTTTTTGTTCTCATTTTCTGTCTTGAGCACCCATTCAATTTGACCTCTCAGCAAGAGCAACTTTCAGCACAAAGTGGAACCAGGTCTTAGACTATATTTCTTTTCAGACTCAAATAACATGCAGTGCAATTAAAAGGCAATGGTAGTGCAGGGAGTTCCCGCTAAGTAATTATGGACATCATGCACTTGGCTGTCTCTTGTACCTTTAGAAATATCCCACCAATAGTAACATGGGGAAGGAAGGAAGAGTATTCCCTGCAGACTCTGACACATTGCTAATTCAAGTGTGATGAAGTCTGCCTATCCATCAGAGCCTTGTTCCTTGCACTGCCCTCTTCACAGTCCTCTGGCTTTACCTGCTCCTTCTCTTCTTCAGATTTGTGCCTGATTCTTCTCCTGGCTGCGGCTCTGTCCTTTGAGACATGCATCTTTCCTATCTCAAGCCCTCTTGATTTCCACCCACTATTCTAGACCTGCCTTTAGCAAAAGAAATAGTTAAGTCCCCCTAACTAAACTTATGCATGGTAAAAACTATATCCAGAAATATATGCTTACTTCAAAATCATTCCATGAAGAACTCAATCTAATACCTAAATATGTGGAAGGAGGGGATGCTTGCACTGGGCACATTGTAGGTGTTTCATTTCTCATCACAGATAAGGAAAACATGCAAAAGCTGGCAAAACACCTTTATTAAAAAGTGGTTCGGCTCCTCTGGCTATTTTATTATGTGGACAGAACCTGTAAGGCTTTGTGCTGAACTGCAATAAACAGGAAGCATTAACAATAGTTCTGAGACAAGAAGGCTTCCCTGAAAGTCCATGGCCCAGATCTCTGGCTGGTGCTAATCACAGTGATTCAACTGGGTTTCAGGGAACTGCATTGATTACATCAAAAGTAGTCCCAGCTGAGACGTCTCTTGTGGAAAAAACAGGTGACAGCAATAGATGATGGTGGGAAAGCTTTTTATTGTCCATCTGAATGTTTCACGCAGGTCAGAAAAGAGCTCATTCTACAGCATCTTTTCAATCCACACATTAATATCCCCTGTTTTGTTGGATTTTTGGATCACCCAGAGGAGATGATAGCCTGGTGCATCCTCTGAAAGACTGAATCACCCACATAATCATTTCACCACAGGAAAATCATTCTCTTCTGTGATAGTTCCCAAGCAACACCTGATTCATATTCTGCAAAACAAACCAAAGTAGCCTGGTACTCATGGACAGGAGCACAACTGCCAAGGTGCAAGGCAGAAAAAGACCTAATCACCAAAGTAAGTAAATAAATATATATTTCCACTTCTTGTGTGTGCTGCAATGTGACATATTGTACATAATGTGCCACATAGTAAATAAATCTACATTTTCCACTTCTTCAGTGTGCCACCTTGCTCAGCTCAGCCACCATTTGTCCCCACATCTTCATTTTATCCTCCATCTACTTGTCTTAGAGGCAAAGGATTTTTATTTTCTTTAGGTGGGTGCTGGTGCCTATCACAGGCTGTTTCAGGCTCTCTGCTGCCCTTAGGTGCCGCTACAGCACAAATAAATACACCTGAGTTTAGCTTGCTCTTCCTCATGTGTGAAACCTAGCCTTTGCACTGGCTGTCATGCATGTTAGAGTTATTGGTGAAAAGCACTGAATTCATCACAATTATACCAAAAAAAAAGTGAAAAAGCCTCTCGCAGCTCCCCATGGAATAGGCTGCCACTTTGGGGATGCAAATTCTGAAATTTAAGTGCCTTCATATTCCTGAGTCTGATCATTCCCAGGCTATACCCTTACTAGATGCTTCTTCCATACCTAACACATTTTGATCATCTCTCCTTCCTAGACATGGGCCCTAGCAGTTCAGCTGTCTTGTTCCTCGTGCAGACAGCCTCATAGACATTCATTTGCTTGATCAAACACTTCCCTGCCTTCAGCCTTGCAGCCGCTGTGGGTTACAGCTTATTCCTTCAGAGATGTACCAAAGTGCAGAATTCCCCAGACTTTACAAAGCACACTAAAAGCAGGCATCCTTCATTCTCATCAGTGCAAGAAACACACAGATTGAGGCAAAATGAGAAGAGCATGAGTATGGGGCTCTGTGCTGGAGTTCACCATTCTTGAATGTTCTGTAGGTTTTGGTCAGTAATCCTGAGATGACCCTCACTGCAGCTCATGGCTTCTCCTATGGATTAGGGGATCTCAATTTCTCCATCATATGCAGTCAGCTTCTCTGATCTCAGCTGTGAAAATAGCTCCTTTGCTATAAAAGCTTGCCCTCCTGTTTCTTCTGCCCCAGTTTCCTCTCCCTCTTCACACTTTTTAAGTTAAGAACATCCTGGTTTCTTTGTTTCCCCATCTGACGATTCTCCCTTTCTCTTCAGACTGCAAAGTTTCAGACCGTAGGCCAGATTCATCCTCTGAAACTCTGGTGTTCAAGCAGAGCTCAGAATAACAGCTGATTTTTCTTGCCGTGTAGCATTTTGTACTAAGAGTGAAAGTATCTCAGGGACACTTCCAGGCTGCAACAGGCTGAAACACAACATTCAGTGATGCAGTAACTTAGTGAAAATAACCCAAATCCATCAGTTATGCAGAGCCTCTCCACAGCACTCCAGTGACTAAAATAATGAGGTTAAACCAGAACAAAACTCCGTCCCCGGGATAGGCAGTGACTTGCCCACAGCACTGGAAAGAACCGAGCTAGATTTGTTTCATGCCCAAGGATATGTAATTTCTGCCCTTGAAATCATTTCCTAGAAGGAAAATTAGAGGCCCTGATTTCCTCTCACTATGGGAAAAATTCTGATCTTGTTTTGGCTGAGGAATGCTTGTGAGCTAGGTCAGAGTCTTTTACATAGGCATACCCTGCTCACCTGCAGAACAACTCTAGATCAGAGGTGCTGCCAGCCAGGACTAGGCCAGGGGACAACGTAGGCAGCAGCAGTGGCCAGACCCAGACACGTCAGTACATAAGGCCATGCCAGGCAGGTATGATAGAAACTCATCCTACCGACTGCTTTTTCCTACATGTTCAGTCCTCTGGGTTTACCCTTGTGGAACTAAGGCGATGTGACCTGTGTGTGTGGAAGGAGCCTCTCCAGGGATCCAAGTCCAAACTCCTGGTGCCTAATGTTGTGCATCCGAGTCTGTAAACTGTGGCCAAAGTATTTTAACTAGGCTGGGCAAGGGCTTGCTTCTCATATTGCTTCCTGTGCTTTTGTGCATTGTTACTTCTCAAGTTATTCAAAACATCTAAGGGAGGCTGAAGCAATTACATTGCAACTAAAATAAAGCCCTAATTTTGTAATCCACTTCCCCCCTCACCCACACAGAAAAAATCCACAATGAAATATAATGCATGAGAAAATACAGAATATACCACCCACCCTTCAACAGTGCATGTATGAGCACAGCCCTGTCACAGCCAGCACCAGGCTAGAGTGCTTTTCATTAACTCAGTATATGGGCAGAAGCTTGATAAGCAAATAGCAGTGTTCCCAGCACACCAGCCAAGCCCTATGAAAACTAAAAACAATAAATTTATTGAAAGCTTTTTTAAAATAGGAGGAAATTATTACTCATTTGAATTCTGTTCATGTTAAGGTCAATGGTCTTTCTTTCAGATTCTGATTGTTAATATTAGATGAAAGGACATTTCCTTTACATTGTATTTATGAACTCTAATGGCACAAGGAGGATAACAGCCACATACATTGCACACAAGAAACATTTCTGAATTTTGCATTGTTTAAGAATCAGTTCATTACTCATTTTCCTTTGACCTTTAAGTTAAAGCCAGGATCATTTAAATACATTGGGCCTGATTCTGTTCTGGAATACGAAAAGAAATTATTTTTACATTCTAAAAATTTAGTGTGTGTGTGAATACATGATTTGCATTCACTCAGTGTAAGTTAGGCTATTCATATGGATAAGACTACAGTTTGGAAAACATTGGTCTGAGGAGATTCAGTTGTCTCACATTCTATGTGATGAAGACAAAATTTACAGGAAGCTGGAGGGTGCGACCAGACCTTCAGCATCTTCTACTGATTTGTAACAGAACAATCCCTTTTTATGCCCCTAAAGTTGAACACCACATCATTCAGCTGAATGTGCCTATATTTGTCTGCTAAAAAATACCTGCATTGCATAATTTTGTGGGTATTCAAAAGTAAATTCTTGATTTCTCAGGTGAGACCTTTCAAAATATTGCACAAGTACAAAATTAAGGTCTTAGGTTTCCTGTGGCTTTCTGCTAAAAGCAAACATAATTTGACAACTGAAGCTAGCCCCAGAGCCTTTTGTGTGGTCTGTATTGTGGAACAATTATCCACAAAACAATACACTCCTGATGACATTTCCATTGCTACCTTTCACTGAGCTGGTGTTACTGTCATTTCACATCCTCATTAATGACAGTCAAAAGTTGAAAGCTTTCTGTTCATGTGGAAGAAAACAGAAGTGAAACCCTCAGTTTTGTCTGTGTCTAAGTACTCGATATTGCTCAAAACACATCGTTGCACTAGATGACTTGAATACTGTGTCCAGTTCTGGGCCCCTCAATACAAGAAACACAGTGAGTTGCTGGAGTGGATTCAGAGAAGGGCAATGAAGTTGGTGAAGGGTCTGGAGCACAAGTCTGATGAAGAACGGCTGAGAGAACTGGGGCTGTTTAGTCTGGAGAAGAGAAAGCTCAGGGGGGACCTCATTGCTCTCTACAACTGCCTGAAAGGGGATTGTAGTGAGGTGGAAGTTGATCTCTTGTCCCAAGTAACAAGAGATAGGACAAGAGGTAACAGCCTCAAGCTGTGCCAGGGAAGGTTTAGATTGGATATTAGGAAAGAATTCTTCACAGAGAGGGTGATCAGGCATTGGAACAGGCTGCCCAGGACAGTGGTGGAATCATTATCCCTGGAAGTGTTCAAAACTGTGTAGATGAGGCCATCAGTGACATGGTTTAGTGGTCGACTTGACAGTCCTGTGATAAAGGTTAGACTTGATGAGCTTAAAGGTCTTTCCCTACTTACTTGATTCTGTGATTGTCAGCTGGAGCAAAACAGTTATCAATGGCGTCAAGCCTTCACTCAGCTGTGGAGTCATTTCAGATTTACCCTGGTGTCTGTGAGAACAGAGCTTGGCTGTGGGTATTCCCAAATGCTTCCCCACTTTGCACCAGCTGCCTATGCTGTATCTTTGTCAGTGAGATAATTAAACCATGTGCTCAGCTCCAGCAATGCCGTCAGCTCTGTGACTTCCACAGAACACCTGTGAGTGGTAGCTTCCTACGCAAGGTTGTGCCCATGGCTCCTTGGGATTGCAGTGCACCTCTCCAGACTCGGGAAGGGAAGAGGGGTGGCTACGGCCTTGGGGCTGCAGCCCCTGCTTCAGACCCTTGCTGGTGCTTATCTTTGCCCTCCACTCTGTTCTCATGACTAGTGCCCGATGCAGTTGCACTGTCTGCTCCAGCAGTGGTTTTTGCCCTCCACTCTGTTCTCATGGCTGGTGCCTGATGCAGTTGCACTGTCTGCTCCAGCAGTGGTTGTACCTTTTCAGCTGGTACTGAGACATTGCTCTCAGTTTTCTGGCAAGAGTGATACCAGACTATGTCCTCTTCCTCCTGAAGGCACAACAGCCTAAAAGCAGCACGGCTGCAACTCTATAAAATGGGAGCCCAACTCCTTTCCCCCTTCTTTTCCTTTTCTTGCAATGACAGGATAAATTGTGGACTTGTCTTGCCACAGAGGGCAAACTATAGCTTGGCAGCACACCCTCATGCACACACACCTCCATCATAGATAGACTTTGCAGTTCTGATGAAAAGGGAGAGTATTTAGACATTTGTGAGTGGTTTGGAAAGATCTAAAAATTTCATTCTATATCCTCCTGCAATACTTGTTAAAGGCTTCTAGAAAATACATCAAATTACTAAAGGCATTTTCTAGTTTGCTTCAAAAAACATTTCTGTTCTCAGATTCAGAGTTCAGCAATAAATTGTGCTTGGGTGTCACTGGGTATAACTTTAAAATTAAAAAGAGAATCATTACCCTAGACAGGATGAGACAGCCTTCTTTCACTTTCTAATGCCTTCTGTTCACACGTGATGTACACAGCAGTTACTTGAACAATTCTATTTTGGGAAGAATTCCACTAAAGTTTTAGCTTCAGGTAAAATTTTAGGAGTTCATTCAGATTTCAGAGTTGTGGCCTAAAGAAAACATGGGTTAATATATCATCAGTAATGATCCGGACACCCACTGCTCATTTCAAACTATCAGTAATATAGCCCTGATGATAAAGAGTCATAGATTCTGTTTATGTTAAAATTTGGAGAAAAGGCATTTGGGGGCTGTTTTGCAGCCTTTTCAGACAGGGCAAGGAACGCTATTTTTCCCTGTTAGCCAAATACGTAAGGCTAGCTTAAAGTGAAAAACATAGTGAGGGTGTCACAAGGCCATCCCTGCTCCAAAATAACAATAATACACAAATAGTTCAGCTATTGAATAGGATTGGGTAATCCTTTGTACTTTTAGTATTTCACCATCTGCCATGTCTAAAAAGAAGTACATGTAGCCAGAAGCAATGTGAAAGATAGGCAGGCGAGGGATCATGACCCCTGCTTTTGACCTTGATGCTGAGAATTCACATCTCAAAAGAGATCTAGGACTGCAAACCTGTCACTTGTCCTGCCCTTCAGAGGTAGACAATTGGCAGGGCACAGATTCATCTCTGTAAAAATGAGAAACTGTTGTGTGGGGCTTAAGAGGAGGGGGGAATGAGCACCAGAGAACAACTGCATTACGAAGTGCCCAGCTTATTCCTCTCATCCCTCCTATCAGCATTTCCCTTTTCTCATTTCCATACTGAAGGCAGATATAAAGCTGTGAAAGATGTTCAAGATGTGGCATCCATTTGGAAACTTCCCAGGCGGTTGTGCTAACATGTTTTAAAGACTGCCTGTAGGTCTTTCATCTGGATTAGTTGCACATTCTTTCCTTGGCTCTTCTTTTTTTTTTCTGTACTGAAGAGTTCACTCACTTTTATCCGCTGCAGGACAAAGTTCCACTTAAATCTCCACCTTAGAAAGAGCTAATTTACACAATAGAGGCTTGCTCACCACCACTTTTGCATCTGTATTTACAGGAGAGGCACCTGGATCCAAATGAAGTTGCTTTTGGAGGTTGACTTCCCTTTGCAAATCAGAAGTACATTCCAGAGTTTCACTCACTTTAAGTTCACACCAAATATGCAAGTTCAGTTTGCTCATGGGAATAAGGCAAGCAAGACTTGGCCTCCTACCTGACTTTACATAGGACCATGGTTTGGTTTTTTGTGGGGGTTTTTTTGGGGTTTTTGGGGTTTTTGGGTTTTTTTTTTGGTTGGTTGGTTGGTTGTTTTTTTTCCCCTTTTTTAAGTGCTAGAACAGATAAGCAGAGGTTTCTGCTTTCAAAGAAAGGACTGGTGGGTACATCACACTAATCTTCCTGTCCTGGGCTACTTCTTTTTCACTAGGTTGAGTTTTTTATTATTGAAGAGGGAAATAACACAGATAGGAAAAAAAAATGTCAGGAAGATCTATGTCAGACACAAAGATGAGGTATTCATGTTTTGCAAACTGTTTCTTCTCTTGTCTGCTTGTTGATAATAGAGTTTTTGATACTGAGCCACAGAAAACCAAAAAAAATGTTGCCTGCCTTGGCCAACCTATTGAAACAAATCATCTCTTTCCAGTCTTTTTCCATTCCCCTCATTAATCCTTCTTTCCTGCCCATCTTAACTGTCCCATCCTGTTGTCTTTGCTTTGTGATGTTCCACCCAAGACAAGAGTAATGCCTACCATAATAAGTTCTTCCAAGAGACCTGGCAAAAGAGAACATGACAAGAATCTGCAGGTAAACAGAAACCTGAATGGCTGGCCTTAAGCTATATTGATATTTCTGCAGTTATATATAAAGGAACTGCAGTAAAAGCTAGACCTTTGGCTCAGTAGGGTCAGTTACTTGCTTTTAGATGTGGCTGCTAATTAGCCTTTCAAAGGAAGGTAAGTCTGTGTACTACACTGAGCCCCAGTGTAATGCTACACAGACGAAATTTTTCCTCAGCCTTACAAAATCAGCAGGGTATGTCATGATTATTCTAGTATTGTCTTAATCCGAATACCTACAAATATTACCAGTCAAAATCCAGGTCAACAAATCTGTGTTTGAGACTGTAATTGTGTCATTGGTCATGATATGTTGCCCTTTAAAAATTTTAGCTCTCCTTCATTTTGGAAAGGTTGAAATAAATGATCTGATTGTCTTTGACCCAGCAAAGGGAAATGAAATAAGAACAGCTGGGTAGGTCAAGAAGGAGATGAGTCATGTTACAGTCAACTCATCAGGAAGGGCCAGAGATCTAGACTACAGGAATTAGTTAGGACAGCTGAGTGGGAGTAAAGCAATTGCAAGACTCTTATCCAAATCCCTTAAAGTGGGTTTTGGTTCTTGCAAAGTCAGCAGAAAACTGTTAATATTTTGTTGGAAATAATTAACAAAAGTGGAAATAAATTGCTTTTAAAACAATGTTCAGTGGAAAACACCAAACCTTTATTTGAAAATATGGGCTGCTGTCTTAAAACCTGGAAGGCTTTAACAGAAGAATTGTTGCAGCAAAATCTGATCTAATTTAGGTAAAATCAACAACCTATCAGAAATGTTGTCAAAAGATTTCTTACCCTGACTTGATACAAACATTTTCGATTTTTTTATTCCTGAAGTATATTGTACAGCTCTAAATCAATACGCTGAAATACTGGCAAGGATTGCAAACAATACATATGCTTTCATTTTACTATTAATGGCATTAATGCTAGAAAGAGCAAACTGCTCTTTTATATGTATCTAATTACTTCCACTTACAAATATGGATTTGTTTTAATAGTGATTTCTAGAATAGGACACACCCTTGAATGCTTCACACTTTTCTCCCTATAAATTATGTGTAAACTTCTCCTGGCCAAAACCACCTCTCTGTAACACTGCTCCTGATCACTTCCACCATTTCTACTTCTGATCCACTTGATATCCATGGGTAATGTCCTAGTGATGTCTCAAACCAAAACAAAGCAGTTGTAGATAAACGAAAAGACTTTCAGTCCACAGGACCTCGTATAAAGCTCCAAAGACAAATGTGCAGCATGCCAGTAGAGTAGCTGAAAACCCTCTTCAGGTCAATGAAGATCTGGTAAAATTGGAGGCAAGCAAAGGCAGGCAAACAGTCTTTGGATTAAGCACATGGGGTTTTTTTGCTCCATGATTTTGCCTCAGGTTCATTTTGAAGTTTATAATGTTTTTTAATTATAGCTCCAGTGTTTGAGGTTTTATTGGGATTTTGGGGGTTTCTTTCTTTTTTTTTTCTGGGTACAAAGAATATCGAAATATGATAAATGCTTAGACAAACTGGCAGGAAATATTTCCTGAAACCAAGAGAAACAAAGATGAAGATGAAAGTACCAGCAGCTCTCATTGCCCTTACTAGTCACTCCAGTGCTGAAGGTAATTGTTTTTTCCTGAGGAATAACAAGGAATGCATGTGTAACAACAACATCTCCACAGGACCAAGGACTCTTACTGTATTGCCCAGTAGATGAACTCCCATTAGCTTACTGCTAATTAGCTGCATGGTGGGACGTATGTCAATATCACACAACTTCAAGAGAGCAATGAGTACTTCAGAACATTAACTGTTGTGGAGTCTTCATCCTCGGAGATAGTCCAGACTCAGCTGGATATGACCCTGAGCAACCTGATCTAACTTTGAAGTTGCATCTGACTTTGAAGTTGGCTCTGCTGTGACGGGGTGTTGGACCAGGTGACACTGAGAGGTCCTTTCCAACCTCAGTTATTCTATGACTCTCTAAAGTTGCTTAGATTAGTTGCTTGTATAGCTAAAGTGACATAAGGATAGTGATAATGTTAAAGTACAGAAGCTATAGGCAGCAACATGAGTAATGTCTCTCTTTCCAAAGATGAAGACATAATGTGAAAGTTGTTAAAGTTCTGATGAGCTAACAATATACACAAGGCAGTTGTTTGGAAGGTAAGATAGTATCTTTTTATTAAGCCAACTGATAAGAGTGGAAAAACAAAGATAAGGTTTGGGGCATGTAAGCTTTTTTCAGGTCTGCTTTTTTTCATGTCAGGTCATCTTCAGTTGATCTAGTAAATAATCATAATTACTGCAGTGCTATACTATGGAGAGATGGTGACTCTATGCATATAATTACTCAAGAAAATTAAGAATGTGAGATTAAGCTTTAAAATGTTTATTAAGGAGACATACAGCCTGAAGCAAAAGGAGCATTGAGTTTTGAAAAAAAAAAAAACAAACCCCAAACAAACCAACCAACAAAAAAAAAAAAATTTCCCAAAACCAAACCAAAAAAGTGTAAAGGCAAATTTTCTAAGTTGGATTTCAAAAGTCATTTTAATTTACAGGTTTATATTTTATTTCCTGAAGATACTCCAGTTTGCACAGACGGTAAAACTACTGTGCATTTCACTGGAAATGGTGGTGTCTGCTTAAGAGAAGCTGTGCGACAGCAGAGGACATTCCAGGTCAAAAGTAAAAAAGTTCTTTCTAGCAGAAATGGCCTTCAAAGACTTCCAGGAGATGTGCTTACCTTGTGTCAGCCCTGTGCGTCACTCTTTTACACAAGCAATAAATGTATCCAGATTATATGCATTTAAAGCAGGAAGCCAGGCTTTATGTTTTTTAGAGATGTCTTATTTCTTCAACTCTTCAGCATCTCTCAAGTACTGTGTGGTAACTGTGTATATCCTGCATTCAAAGACTATCTGACCCAGTCAGGGCTGGTCTGTAGCATGGGCAAATCTGAACCTCCTATATTTTTGCCCATAGATTACCCTCTAGATAACTTGTTAAAAAGTCCCTGTCATTCAGCAACAGAATGAGTTACTTGTTTAGAGTCTGAGAAGAACCCCAAACCCTCCTTTCCTCTGGTTCCTGACTGTCTCCAACTCCACACAGCTCAGCACCCCTGTTCTGCTGCCTCTCACTCTGTGTGGATTAAGTGAGGGTGCAATTATATTGGTAGGGAGTGAGGGAGCCTCTTGGGACTTGTTTCTAAGTCCTGGTATTTTTAAAGAATTCATGTTTATATGAGGGGTAGGTTATAAATGTCCAAAATAAGGTAGTAATTCTGAGAAAAGTCACAGTGCTGTTGGAAAAGGCACAAAGGACTCACATCCAAAGCCCACCGGATCAATGGAAGGATATGCAACAACCTAATCTGATGAGGCATGGATGGGGCAATGAGATGCTCAGAAGATGAAGCCTTTGATACATGAGCCCTGTATCAAAGATTCCTTGGATGCCATGAGGGTGAATTGAGGTTAGCAGGGAGCAGATAAACATAGGAGTGCACAGACTTCCATCCTCTTGATGAGGAAGCATGGTTTTGCTTTCATCTAAGCAGGGCCCTGTGTTTTCTAAACATTTCAGATGCTGCATTCTTGTTTTGGTTTGGTTTTCATTATTAAAAACGCAGCAAATGAAACCCCCAGAAAAGAAGCTGGAGGGAGAGCTGCTCCCACATTTTCACCTCTAGGTGGATTGCTTGACCCTGCCCACAGCCCCACCTCGAGTGACTAACAAAAACGTAGATCGCTGTGGGACATGGGAAGATACTGTTATTATGTACCAGCAGAGCATGCCTCAAGAAAAGGTATGAAATCATTGCCAAGGAATCTCAGCAGTTGTGTTCAGCTTCAAAGTAATCACCATCTTCTCTTTATTGCCTGGGTAAAATCTTTTATTTCTTGGGTGCTGCATATTTGAGTTCCTACCTATAGCAGACAAAACAGACATTTTGTTCTTCTTGCAGCTGCATCCTGTATACTCAGAGGTGCCCCATGCTCTCTCAGATTTTCCCTTTTCTTTTTATTGGCATAATTTTCCTCATTGAAGAACTATAACAATATTTTGTTTGTGCAAGAAACAATGACATGTACCAGAGCTACAATGAACAACCTGTTATCGCTAAGCAACGCTACCTATGCTTATATTTCACAAAGAATATTTCAAAATTTCCAGACCAAAATGGCTTGAAAACTCATTAACATGAAGCTGTCCAGTCTTTATCAGGCTTGATATTCCTCTGAATATGATAAGCCTCTGAAATCCATCCTCAGTGAATTATATCTACAGGGCACCAAGGGCCCTATAGGGAGGAAGGAAAGTTCCCCAGCTCATGATTTAGACAGGAACATCTGTACCAGGTGCCCTACCTGGAGAGCAGATGCCAGCCAGGCAGCATACACCACTCCATTACCTGTGTATCTCTATTACATGCATAATTATTTCAGTGATGCACCAGGTCCAGCGCGTTTTCTGTAAAGCAACAACTGATGAAGAACACTCCTGACACCTAAACAGACTCCAAATCTTCAAAAACATGGTCTTTTCACTGTGAAATGAAAAGCAGCACCTTAACTGACATGACTTGTGCCTAGCTTCTTATAATTTTCAGTCCTTGGGTGCCAAGGCAAGAAGCACATGGGTTAGGAAGACATTGTCCATGTCCAGACCCTACAGACACCCTCAGTCTGGGCAATAGAAGATTAACTGAGTTAAGGGTATTACAGACTGAGTATCTGTTCCTCGGAGCTACCCAGGGCAGACCTGAGCAGGAGTCAGCACAAAATACAATCAACCTGAGCAGTTTACTTGAGCAACAAGCACTCGTCTTGTTGTCACAAGCAAGTTTTGCCCCAAACAGTGCTTTAAAAAACTCAGATCTGTCTATGTTGCTAGTGCCTCCTGAACAGCCTTTGTATAGCCCATCTGCACATGGGCTTGTCCACACTGTTGTCAAGCTGTCCAAGAAGTTTCTCAATTAATTCCTGCATGCCAGCTGATGAGAAGCCACTGGCTGGGTGCAGCTAATGAGTGCAATTCCTCAGACTGTGACACTCAGGGGGTGACTTGGATTGCCATTTCAGCAGCATGCTATGATGGCAATACTGTAAAACACTTCAGCAAACGTGTGCTCATTGTGTGAACGTTATGAATGCCAAATGTGTTCTGGGTCCATGTAACTAGCCAGAGCTCTAAGATTTCACCAGGGATTGAATTTGGTAGCAAATCTCAGGGAAATGTGGGAGAGTCATCCTTGATATAATTCCTTAGACCTTGGGGTGTACTGAGGCCTGGTAAGTATTAATCCCAGGTAGTTATTTTATAGGATGTTGCTAGAAGAAGGTACAGAGATTTGATACTTGAGCACTCTAGGGCTAAAGAGAGCTGGGGTTAATGCCCAGTCTTCCACAGACCCTGTTTCATGGGTCACATAGACTGGCTGGGGACTGCTGGGTGACAGACATCGTCTGTTCTCTGGTTATACCCTGGAAGACTAGCAGAAATTACATGGCATCCCCTGCCTGTCCGTTCCCTTATTCTTCTCCTCCATTCTCCACCTCTCCAGTTCAGTGCTTGCTGCCAGCAGCCCCAGGAGCTGCTCCACAACCTGCATACTTCATGGCTGTACTCCCGGACATGCTCCTGGTTTTAGGTGGCACCGCTACAAAACACTGCTCTACCAAATTCTTGTCGCTTGCAGCCTCCCTGCCTGGCTGTGCCTTTACCAAGGCACAAAGACAGGTTTGTTAACACTGCACTTGCTAACATGGTTTTTAAAAAATCACACCTTTTGCCTTGTGCTGGGGAATCTGTGGGCGTTGAAGTAAGATGTATATATACACACATACATACACACATAAGTCTGCATGTTGTATATATTTTGCATATCTATATACATATATATATATACTTACATACATGTGTGTATGTAAAGCTTAAGCCTTGCCTTGTAGAAGCGGGCTAATATGCCCCTTTTTTTGAAAACCAAACATTTATTGCTGACTTGTCAGGCATACTCCTTTTAGTTGTTTTTTTTAACTTGGCCGGTTCTTAGAGTACAATAGTACATTGGCCATCTGTGCAGAGGAGAAGAGGGGTTTAATGAATAGACAAAGCAGGGAATGATTGACTGATTGGGACTGTTTCCCAGTCTCATTCATACCAGCCATACAATGGAATCACTCCCCATTTACACCGCCCGAAGTGAAAGGAGAATCACGTCTGTTTTGAGTTCATTCCTCAGAAGCTCAGATCATCCTCCTGGGCAAAAGATTTTAAAGCACGTGCTCCTGAAGCCAGGCTACCTAGTTTATTCAGAACATGCCCAAGCCTTTTATATGTCCTAGTAAAATTAGCTTCTCCTCGGCCCCTCTGGTGGTGTCACGCAGCAGACGTGGCCTTTGTATAGGGCTAGGACAGTTTGTGTCCAGACAAACTTGTTTATGCAACCCGGTATGCCCCTTCCTTTTTTTGTCCTGATGTATAATGACAAAGTTCTAGGCATGTGGGCAGATCATTTTCTTTCCCCTTTTGTCAGAGTACAAATTTACAACAGCCTGTTTGCATACCGTGCACTGGATTTTAATCAAGTTCACTGTAAGGAGAGATAATAAAAATGAGAACCATGATTACTTCACAGTTGATTTCATTTGAATAAAGAGCTGCTCAATGACAGATGGTTTCTAGAACTACTCTATATGTGAGCTGCCATGATATTGAATAGTAAGAAGAACAAGAAAGTATGCTGCTGTGGTCTTTGGGTACTTACTTCGTCTTATCTATATTCATGTTTTATTCAGAGAGGAAATTAGATTCCACACCATTTTTTATTCAGAAGAGAAGGTTGGAAAGGGATAATACACAGTATGCAAACCTGCCAGCTTCTCTCAGATCAGGTCCACATCCCTCTACTCTGCCAATACAGCTTTAACAGTATTCACCAATAAATCGCCTCATTGTGAATGCAGCTTGTTTCAGGAAAACTGCGCTTTTGGCAGTGTGATTTGTTTCACCTTCGCTCTCAGCCCAGCAAATGTGTTATCGCAGAAGAGAAAAGCAAAGGTTTTGTTTGTAAGACCTGTGTGAGGAAGGGAAGTCTCTATGCATTGCCCAATGTGGCCATAACAGCAACTCTTTATAGTGCAGACACGAGGTCCAAGCGGGCTCCCACTAGCTTTGCATTTGGTGACTTCTGTCAGTTACTTTTGCCATATGTACTATAGTGTTAGTCAACAAAATTGTTGAGAACTTTCTTTTAAGAGTTGTATTCTGTGGCAGTAACATCTCTCTGGCATATACTAAGGGAGTACATAACCTGTCCAAAATAAAGATGCCTGCAAATTCTTCCTTGCCTGCAAAACCAGAGGTCTGCTGATCATCACTATAATTTCTTACCTCATCTTGCAACGTCTTGGTGACATGTCCGTGTTGGAATGAGTGGTTTTTCATCAGCAACTTAGAGTAATTCTTTTCTTATTAAACAGAATATTGTTTGTCCTTCCCCACCTTTTCTGATCTCTCCTTGATTGCGTCCTTACCTGATCCCAACTGCATTATTCCGATTGATTCTCTTCTCAGTTGCAATGGAAAATCATTGACTTGATGAATTAAAACGCTAGGCTTGCTCTGCCTTTACAACATGTTTTCCAGAAAAGGCGAAAATCTGCAATTTCTGAGCATCCAATTAATAGTTAGGAAGGTCAAAATTTGCAGGGAGAAGGAATAGATTTTATTATACCAACTGTTGTGCTTGGAAGTGTTAGAAACAGTTTCAAGCACACCACAGAATTTTAGCTCAGAAGGGCCAAAAAAGCAAGAACAGGCTGAAAACTACTGCTCTAAATTCAGTTAATACATCAGGAAGCAATCAATACCTCTTGAAATGAAAGGTAGTTGGTTCCTGTGGCTTGCTGGTCTCACAAGTGATTGTTACTAAAATTAGAGTCCAGAAGGGCATTAGCTTATGTGGTTCAGAGAGAAAGAGACAGGCAATTTATCACCTGAGGAACACCAAGGTATTTCCTGATAACAGTTACTGAGGGATTAGAACGCACCATAAAACCACTGTCTTTATTGCATCCACAAATTTTGTATCCAATAATGATTAAAACCAAGAGGTAAATATTTCAGCTCCTCAGGCCTTACTAATGGGAGTCTTTCCAGTGGCTTTAAAATGCTTTGACTTGTATTCACATAGAGCACATTCATCTTGTAAGCTTTTGGACTAAACTTTTTTGGCTGTTGAGTCATGGGTTTAGCCAGTGACCACCTGTGACTCTTGAGATCACTGTGCTTATTAGCTCAGGCAAATGCACTTGTCTTCCACTCCTCCTTCCTGTCTCCATTTATCCTACCAGGGTATTCACCTGTTGTGTACTGTCTAAATCCTTGATTAGGAGGTCTCCGGGTCAGGGCCGGTCTTTGTGTCCATTGTTAGATCTCTTCAATATTAATCCCTTTCACATTGGCAGCATATGAAAGGTGGATTCCTCACAAATTCTTATTAAGTACCCAATTAATAAGAGCAAGAGCGTGTTAAGAGCACAGCACAGAGACAATGCTCCATTCAGATCCTGCATGAAATCTTGATGCTGATACTGTCATTTGAGTGAAGTCTGTCTAGGGCTAGGGATGAATCCCATGATGAGCACTAGGAAAGGATTATTAACAGAACCGGATTTTTTTTAGTTATTTTGTTGGAATTCAGTGTGTGCATGACAAAGTAAAAACAACAAATTATTCTTTTCTTTTTTTTTTTTCCCCACTACATACCATTTTTATTTTAAACAGTCAGATATAGTTTGAACCTGGGAAAAAAGATAAATTGGCCTAAACATTAGCCCCCAAAACTGAGCATAATCAGGGATTTCATTCTGCTTTACACCTTCTCTAGAAGCATAGCACAACATAGAGACTTTTATGGCCTTTTGGAGGAATGAGCATCCACTCCTGGAATATCTCTGTGTTTATAATGGATCATGTGCCAAAGGATTAATGAAGATCAGACATCAGACCCAAAATTTGAGTAAAATGCCTAAGACAATTAGCAAGGAACCTTATGTCAGATAGGCACTGAATAAAAAGGGTCTTGTATTAGTCTGAGAGGAGAGCTGGGAGCTTGATGATTCTTTGGGGTCAGTGACAACAGGGAACTGGCAGAGGCCAGCTAACATCAAGGGCAAGCAAGATGAAGAAAAAGGTTCTGGTATGCCTGGCTGGGACTTCAGCCTTAGATAAAACCCTAGGTTTTAACTGAAATGCCAAGTTAAATGAGGTGCCAAGATACAATATTTGCTTTCAGAATAGTTGGCACCAGATTTCCGGAAGGAGGCTCACATCTGGGCTTTCCAGTGGGCCCATACGGAGAGATGCCAAGCTGTGAAACCTGGTTTAGCTTCCAGGCTCCTTCCCCTTGCAGAGGTTCAGACTTTCTTCATTCCTTGCTGCAGGTCTCCACAAATGCAATCATCAGAAAGCACAGACACGCATGGAGCGCCTTGAGTTTCCGACTACCATAGCAGTGCCTTGGAAAAATGTTCCCACGCTGCACCTCCGGCTGTGGATGCGAGGTAATAAAGGCAAGCCTCTGTGCGCTCCCAAAGATGCTGGGTGCTCCTGCCATTCATTGCCCTATAGAGCAGCCTTTAGGCTGCCCTGAATGGTAACAGGTGCTTCTGGCCCCATTGTGCTGTCCCAGCTGTCAGGGATTTCTGGGGACCAGTGAGTGAGATTGTGTAGGAGCTGCTTTAGTGGCTCTTTGCCATTCAGGAATTCTTTTGCGCCAAGGGAATCCTCCAACAGCTGTTTGGGCTGGCTTGGTGACAGCTTTGTGCTGCCGGAGCTGGGCAAAGCAGCCCCAGCTGGGCCAAGGATCTGGCTCCTTGCATGTAACTTGCTTATTTAGGCCTGTCGCCCTATTTTGTAGGTAATCTCTGCTACTGTTAGTCAATGCAGCAAGCTGCTGAAGTTGGTGGCCTTTGCCAAAGAGCAAAATACCAAATGATGTAATTGGAATGTGAGATCTGCAACGCTTGAAAATTCTGCCAGAAACCAGTTAAATGGAGATGGCATCTCATTAAAGAGAAGAATGGAGTCTCTGTGTATGTTTTATGTCCTCAGTCCAGGCAATGGATCTCCAGCAAGTTTTCTCTGCAAAAGATAAGCATTTGAAAAAGAGGATGTAGAAGAGCTGTATCTGTGGGTGAAATGCGTAGGTGCAGGCCTACTGTATTCACGGATGTGACATCCAAGTGCAATAGATGACGACCTGGCTGACAGCTACATATCCCTTATAAACAAAGATATGCTTTGCCATGCTATGCTTTTGGTTTGTGCATGTGCCCTGAATGTCTTTCCTCATCCCTTTGTGCTATTGCCTATTCAGTAGCCACGAGGAGCATATCATAAGGCCAGTTAGCGACAGTGTCTCCATATCTACTGAGTCACGACTGGCAATGCACGTTTTGAGGATCAGCTGTTTGATTATCCAGAGAGCATGTGGCTTTACTCAGCTGCTTCGAGCAAAAAAAGCCAAGAAGGACAAGTGACTGATTGTCAAGAAGTGTGAACAATGAGGCAGGAGTGGGAATCCATGTGACTGGTTTCTGAGTATGGTCCTTCAGTATCCAGTCAAAACAGAATGGGCTTGAGCTATCTGATGACCTGTGTATGTAAAAATATTTGTCCTTATTCAAAAGGGAGTGGGACACCATATACTGTGAATCGAACAATGCATCTAAGCATTTGGAAATCCACGATGTGCCTTGTAACTAATTCATATTATATGACATTATTCATATGACATTATGTCCCCCAGTACATTGTTGATGGGCAACTGGGTCCCAACAAAGCTGTAAGGCAAATTGAAGTGGCACAAAACAAACTCATTGTTAATGAGCAAGTCTGTTATTTGTCTGCTGCTAAATGTGTAAATACTTAAACAGGTTAAGCGATAGTATTATTATAAAAAGATTTAATAAATCTTTTAAAAAATACTAAAAAATATAAATTATAATATTCTTTTCACACCTCAAAAGGTATTTTTCTGTTCATTCTGTTCATTTTTTCTGTATTTCATAGCCTAATGGATTAAAGTGCAAAGCTGACAGGCTGCTTTAAAGAGATGTTTCTTGTGAGACATTAAAAATTCTTCATACATTACACTAGACAAAACAGACAACCACATCACTGTCTTTGCTCTGAGCAAAAATGGGGCTGCTTTTTATATTCAGTGCTACTAAATGATATGCTGTATTCCAGTAACTGGACAGAAGAAGGATACACAGTAGAGACAGGCATCATCTAGAAATTACAGTATTTGCCATTATTTGAAATATGTCTTCTTTGGGAGGATGGTAAGAGCATTCATGTCCAGCCCCTGTGGATGAGCCTGACTTTCCCTAGGATTTGTGATATCCCTGAAAACCTCTGGGATGTGAACTACCCACCTCTCTTCATTCTAAAGCTCCAGTAGTGAGGCTTCACCACATTGACCACATGGGTCAATGATGGGGACCTGAGCTTGAATGATGGGCACCCTCCAGACACTTGCTCACCCCGGAGCCTTTGGCATCCCCCTTCACTCTGTGGGGGAAGCCAGTGCCCACATCCAGGGAACCAAGCTGGGGGGCAGTTTCCCACAGGAGGTGAGAGAGGCTGGGTGGATCTGGAGCAAGGGCTTGCAGCTATTTGAATGCAGAGGTAAACTTCACCTGCACCCAGAGGCAAACTTCACCTGCACCCAGAGGCAGCGTGCGTGTGGGGGCTGGAGGGAGGGAGGGATGGACTCTCCCTGAGGTGATATCCTCCCTATGAGCGTAGGCTGCAGAAATCTTTTTGATTCACAGAGAAGCTGTTGCTCTTCTTTCAAAGAATACAAATTTTTTATTTTTTATTTTTTTTCCCCTCTCTGGGCTAATTTAAAATATTCGTCTCCCATGAGGACTTTATCCAGAGAATACTCCTCATTGTATTAAGGAGAGCCTTGCTGGGTGTGAGCCATTGCACCAAATTCAAAATAAACTTGGAATATATTGCCAGAAATAATAATAGTAATAAAAAAAAGAGCCTATCTGGTGTGAGAAAACATCTTGTGAGCAAATTAAAACAGGAAAGCAAGCGGGACCTTTCCTGAAGTGGAGCCCAGAGGATCTCTTAGGGCAAAGTCTGAGCATTGATGACCCAGTTTTGCCCCTCCACTTCTGCTCCCATGCTACAGAGAGTCCTCCCACATCTCCTTGCTCTTTCCCATCACACACTGTGCTTTCTTCACCACATGAACCAGCAGGACAGACCCATGCCACTGCCCTCATTGTCCCACACCAGAAAACGTGACAGCTCTGTGCATGAAGCTTGGTGCAGATTTACCCTGCTCCAAAGTTATAGTGCAGGTTAGGAAGAAAAGCTCCGCAGTCCTCTGAAAGTCTAAATTTGTGTCATTGCAACCTGATAATACAGGAAGAGGGCCACCTTTTCATGCAGAGCTTTTTGTCAACTTGAGCATGAGTAATGGCAGCTCACTCTTTTTTTTCATGCAACCAACACTTTGGGTAATAGCATGCATCTACATTCTCTCCCTCGTTCTCAACCATCTTAAAAATCAGTAGTACCAAATGCTAGGCAGTTACCATGAACTTACAGTCACTAGTGATGATGAACCAGACAGGAGAGAGAATACTGTTTCCTCAGCACCACTTTTATCTTATACTGTAAAACCCCATCAAAGAATTTCATACATATTTCTCTACATATTGCAACTTGTTGTAGGGGCTGGACTTGGTCTTGTTAGTTAATTGCTACTTCACTTTATATTTTATTTAAAATACACTAGGTCTAAGAAGCTCTGCTAGGAGGTCATTGTCTCAGCACTGTGTAAATGTCAACTATGTTTCCATTTGCTCCTTTATTTCCTTTTTTTGTTTGTTTGGTTTGGTTTTTTGGTTAGCACTTTCCTCCAGGCCATTCTCCTTGAAGTTCAGAGTGCTTGAGCCCCTGTTCCAGCTCGTTTACTTTCCAGCTCAGCATCTTACTATCATTAGTGATGGAGTTCCAGAATACGCACAGCTCATTTAAGAATCTTTTGGTTTGTGGGGGTTTTAGGGTAGTCTTTCTTCCTTCAGCCTCACATGAAAATGTTGCCTGTGAAATTTGCACTGCTTTGATTCACAAATTCATCTCCCCTGTCCTTGTGGACCCAGTCCTGTAATTGGATCCAGACACAGAAGCTACATGTACACTGGTAAATTAAACATGCCCAGCAGTGTTCCTGGGCACTGCAGCCAGTTGGCGTGGTAAAGGCAGTGTCTGTGCTATTGAACTGCCTAGTTAAAAGTGTTCACATGGTAACCACTTACTGGAAATGATCCCTGGGCTGGTCTAAGTGCTGTGCCCAGGAAGAGAGTTAGAAAGAGCCAAATTCATGGCAGGGATGCTGTGAGATACTGTTAGTGTGGGCAGTCACAGCCCAGCATCTGGGGATCCTACTGCCATACCTGAATTCACTACTACAGCTGTTGCTGCCTGAGCATCTTGCTACAGAGACAGTGGTGTGGGAGCAGGCCTTGAGGATCAGCCCACTACTTTATCTGAGCAAGCTGTTAGTAGCATGATGCTATCCATATTGCTGTGTACCACTTGTGGCTCAATTTCATGTCAAGGTACATTTGCCTTAAAGTACTGTAAGATACACCATGAGGCTTAAGCCATAGCTAAATGACACACATCATCTGGACACATAGGTAGACAGGTAACTAGGTAGATAGATCAGGATTTTTAATCCTTTCGCTCTTCTCCGATGTCTAATTAGAAAAGATGGGGTGTAAGGGACGTCAAGGGGATCTCAATCTGCACTGCAGAGCATTGACATAAAAATTCTTCTCAAGGTCACCCACGAGTCCAGGTGCTCCAGGACCCGGTCTCTGGTAATGACCTGCAGCAGGTTTGCGAAGTCCAAAGCAGAGCATGATACAATAATCCTCCTGTGGGCGTAGCCTGCTCCCAGGTTTTGGCAGTCAACAACTTCCTAAGCCTTTGATTTCAATAGACCTAAAGGAATTTTTCCTCATGAATGTTTCTATTTCTTTTCTGGAATTTCTTTTCCAAAACCAGTTATATTCTTGGCCTCCATATCACCCCGGGCAAGGAGTTCCAAAAATCCATTAGATGTGGTATGAAACAGTATTTCTTCTTGTCTGAGTTTGCTGCTTTATCATATGCATGTTTCTCAGTTCTTCTATTGTAAGAACAGCTGTCTTTATTTACCTTTTCTATGCCATTTGGGATTTAAAGTATTTTTATCAGATGTTGCCTTTTATCATTGCTTTTTTTTTCCATAAGGAAGATTCCAGTCTACTTGCTCAGTCTTTGCATAGAAGTTATTCCTTCATAACTACAATGCCCTATTCTATCACAGTTATAGATCTAGTCTGGTTCTGTTCTATGCTTCTCAGATGAGGGACCAAACTGTTTGAATGTACTTGGATCTAAGTAATGGCTCAATAATATTTTGTCTTTTTTGTTTGTTTGTTTTCTTTATTCTTTTTCCAACAATTACTCACCAATTACTAATTCCATTTGCCTTTTGATCACTACTAAGCACTGTTGGTGTGATAGTTTCATAGGACTGTCCCCAGTGGCCCCAGTTTCCTTTTCCTGGTTGGTAGTATATATTAGAAGCCCTTGTTATATATGTAATATTCAGATTGTTTTTCTCTGCATTGCATTACTTTGCACTTTTCAACACTGAATTCCATTTTCTGGTTTATCATCTGGTCATTCAGTAATGCCAACCACTTCTGCTGTCAGCAGTAGTTTTTGCACACAGGTTCTACCAGATTAAATGGAAACTCCCTATGCTGACTCTTTATTCCACCTTTAATTCTTCTCTTTGTAAAAAAGTCAATTCACAGAGTTGCCCATTGATGTCTTTGTAGACTCTCTGCAACCTAAACGCTTTTGCTGCTGTCCAAACAGAAGTCTTATCATAGACTTGCCATTCTTCTCCAGTTGAGGTAGAACTAATAAATTAAATCTCTTGTGCATGTTGTTGCAAATAAGATTGGACATCTCCTACTTTATAAAAGATATATGGTGCTCCATTGGCCCCCTGCAGCAGTTTTCATTTCTGCATATCAAAGTACTTGCAAAGATGAGCGAGTATCAATGTCTACAGGTGACAGCCAGGGAAACTGATACCCCTTTTAGCAGTAACAGTATGCAGTGTTCTAGAGTGGCCTGAATGCTATTTGTTGAATAAATTAGTTAATGAGTAGCAGCAATAGTTGCTAATTAACATACTCAATGAATATTTATGCTGGCATCTCGCCAGTTGTACATCTTATACAATGTGTCTTTCACTCTCACTTTCCCCTTATTTATTTCATACCATGAACTCCCGTCGGAAACAACCTATCCTGGCTCTGCCTCCCCAGCATCTGTCACTGGGAAAACCAACTTCTTCCCACCCTCCAACAGCTAATCATGATCAAATGTAAACCTCAAAAATCATCCCCAGCCTCCCTCTGTCTCTACTTCCCAATGTAGCGGTGATCAATGGGCCCTCCACAGCACGCCTAGGATTTACAGAGTCAAACTGGAAAAGATGAGGGATAGTGGGCACAAGTTATTCCTGAGGACATTCCAACGGGACACAAGAAGAAAACTTTTCACAATGAGAAAAATCAGCCACTGGAATCATCTCCCCAGGGAAGTGTGGATTTCCCAGTACTGGACACCTTTAAGATTTGTCTGGACAGAGTGCTGGGACATCTAGACTAGGTCATGCTTTGCCTAGAAAGGTTGGGCCAGATGATCCTTGAGGTCCCTTTCAACCTGGTATTCCATGATTCTATGAAACTGTATAGGGGAATGAAGAACCCAGCTTATGGGATGAGACAGAACTGATAAGTAACCTGTGTGGTTCAGAGTTACACATGCACGTTTTTTGCCACTGTCACAGACCGGCATCATAAGAACTGTGCCTTCAAAAAGTAAGTGTTCTGTGATATTTAAAGCTTCACAAAGAAAATCAATAGCTTAATTTCAAGCTGGAATCCAATCTGCAGCCTGCATAGCTCCAAACCCATCACTGTACCCCACAGCCTGGATTAGCTCCAGTGCCTGGAATAGCCCCAAGCGTATGCATTACACTCATCTCACTAATCAGGCATTTCAACTCCGTACTCCCTGTAGTATGATGAGGTAAGAACTGGTGTCTGTAATTCAAGAAATGAGGGAGTCTGCTGATGTCAACTCTCTTTTTGAGATGTTCAACACATCTTTGGTCCAGAGAAGAGCATTATACAGGCACAAACCCTAAAGCCTGATGGCTTGCGTCCAGTACTAACCCTTAGAGATGAGATAAAGTATTAGCCCTGTATTAATCTTGCCCAGGTTACTAAAAAGCTGATGCTAACTGTGAACATTAAAACAGCTAATGCTGGTGGTTATGAAGAGTCACAGAAAATCTCACTCTACCAGTAACTGAAATCGTGCATTAGCAAATGATAAAATAGCAAATAAAAGTTTAATGATAACAAATGCAAACTCATGCTTACAAAGAAAATAACCCAAAACATCTTACAATATCTATACAGTAATGGATGTTACATTAGCTATTACCACTCAGGAAAGACACCCTG
>JANHGB010021588.1:0-11771 GCA_026283785.1 Coracopsis vasa | reverse complement strand
ATAATGTCAGCAGTGGCCAAAGGTAAGTTATGTGTATTTATGTGCAACTCAGTCCTGCAGTTCTTGGCTCTCCCAAGAGGGAAACCTCAGCCTCCCATATTGGGACTATTCAGATTCACACATTTGGAACAGAGGGCTGTAAAGTGGAGGTAGAGCTGCAGATTGTATGGATGGTGATGCTGTCAGTGTATATTAGCTCCTTGCATTAACATGTAGCTAATATTTTTGTGTTTACTGAATCCTCTTGTGCACTGTTCTTGTCTGACTTCCTTCTGCAGTAAGTGCTGAGATTGTCAGGTTTCTGAGACTGAATTCTCACATGGCTTCTGTGTTTAGCTTGCATTTCCCCTTCAGCACAGAGTCCTTCCGGAATATCAGTTTTATTCCAAAATCTGAGTACAGTTGGAATTCCTGCTAATCCTTATTGGAATTTTAGTGTTTAGAAGCTTGTTGTTTTGTGGTTGGGGGGTTTAAAGTCATCTGCTCTCCAGAAGAGATTCCTGACCTTTAGTAATAATTTATAGAATATTTCAAAATCTTTCCTATAACGTGACCTTTGGAATAAATGTAATCCCAAAGTGTTGCTTGATTTTACAGTTTAACTCCAGAAATTGTGTTTAAACTGAGTACCTCTGCTGCCACAACCTTTCAATGCTTGTGTCTGTCAGGCCCAGTGGCTAACCCAGGAGCTCTCTGGGACTTCAGAGAAGGTCTAGGCTCATGTACAGGTTAATTTCTCTGTCAGTGTTGCTGTCAGTAAGCTGTTTCTCTAAGCTTTGGCCAGTGTGTGTTAGGTCTGGCTGCACACAGTGGGCTGTGTGGTATCTCTCACCTCCTTCAGGGGCCTAATGTTGCTGCAAGAATGAGGGTGAAGTTTTAGCAATGAGACGTGGCTTGAAGTTAGTCCTCCCTTCCCACCTGTTTCTGTTGCCAAGCACAGGATTTGGTTTTCTAACTCACTCTGAAGCAGAAACTGATTTTGATGCATATGCTGCAAAGCAGTGACAGTTTCTTTTACATTGAAAGAGCATAGAGTGAGAATTGACATGCCTCAGCAAGCAAAACCAGTCAAACACGTATATTTAGCAGTAAATATTCTAGCTGAGAGACTTCAAATTCCATTTGTGATGTAGCCTGAACAGAGTTCCCAGTTTGTCCATTCTTAAAAGGCGAAGAGTCTTCACCTTCCACTGATGGTACTTGCAAGCTTGGAGGTGGAGCAGTTCCCTTCACTTGTTACATACAGCAATCTTGTAAAGTCATGTGCTTGGGAACAGGAAACTGAGTATTTTGAAGTCCTCAGCATTCCTTAGCCACCTTAGGGACTTTGTGAAGCAAGGGAGGGTCACCTGGGCTTCTGTAGGACACAGTTGTAGCCCCATGAGTGGTTCTCTACCTTGCTACCAGACTGAATGGAGCTGTGAACACAATCCTCCAGCTTTACTTATAAAGTAAATGGCAAGTGAAGAACAAATGCATTGGATCACAAGATGCTCAGTTTGAATGTTACTGCTATTGGGACATGCTGAGAAGAGGAAGAGCATAATGTGTGAAGATAGATTCAGAAAATGTGAAGTATTGGGTGTTTCCACAGTGACACGTTAATTTTGAGCTCTCTATGGAGCAGTTACTTGTCTTTATTTGCTGGTGTTGAAAATAATCAGTGCATATATTGAAGCTGATGCTGTAACTCTGTAAATCTTCCAGGCAATAAGGCAGGCAGGTTGCTGGCTTGCTTGGTAAAGAGCAGTGTGTTTCCAGCCATGGATGTGAATTCTTACCTAGTACAGTGATATGAAATGGTCTGTTCACTCTTTGGTGATTTTCCAGGGGCTGAGGAGAGCAAAGGTGGTGTGGGGTGGCAGTGGGAGATTTCCCTCTGCTACGGCAGAAGTTTCCTCTAAAATTGGCTTGATTGACACAGCTGTTCTTGCAACTTGTGCAGCACTTGGTGTGGAATTGTGTCTTGCCAACATGTACAAGAACTATGGTCCAAAACTGTCTTTTTGTTTACTATCTAAAACTTGGTTTTATAGAACTGTGTGTGTATATATAGGACTGAGTGTAGATGCTTTGAATGCTGCTTGGGATAGAAGGAGTTGAGAGTTTCCATATCCTGAGCCAACCGTGTCGGAGGTGCAGGTCAGCGCCTGGCACCCAGCAAGCCCGTCCCAACCTCCTGCTGGTGTGGTTCCCCTTCAAGGGCTAGATAAGAGCCTTTGCTTTAAACCTCTGCTGTGCAGTGGTGGCTGTGTGCTGCCATGTTTGTTGCCAGTCACCTTTCTGATGGCTGTGGTTTGCTATTATGGATTAATTGTGGCTGTGGAAACAATAATTTGCTTTTGCAAAAGTTGGAGGCGCTGTGAGCTTTCCTGGCTGTTTATTCCGTTGCAGCACTGGTTGTGTTTGTCATGTGAATGCCACATGACTGACTGAAAATCTTCCTAGGCTAAAGCAGTGTTCTTCATAAGAACTTCCATAGCTTTCTCAGGGCTGGCTAGCTGCCATGCAGGAGCAGGGAAGGAAATGGTGAATTCCTACTAGAAATTTTCCACTTGCTTAACTGATCCCACTGTGCCTACTTTAACTTAAAACCCAGGACAAAAGGAGGCGTTTTGCATCCTTTATGTTAACTGGCAAGATCTTGCCTGTACAGACTTGTAATCCTGGTTAACTGACGTATCAGCTGGTAAGTCAGCTATTGCTCCTTGCAGGTTTACGCAGCTGAAGGCAGTTCTAATTCCTCCTCATGTAGGGAAGCATAGGAAACTCTGGCATATTGGAAGTGCTTACCCCAACCTAATTTTGACTCTGTTAAAAAGAGAACCTGCTAAGCCTTACTGTAAGCTGCGGTGCTGACAAAGCCACAGAGATGTTAACTAACTTCCTGAACATCTGATTTGTGGCTTGTAGAGCTTCTCTGACATGGGCATGTAGCAGGCAGAGCCCAGCTAAGGCTGCTACAGCATTCTTTCCAGTAGTTCTTAGCTTTTTGATGCAAGCTGCACTCTTTCCTTTGTTCCTTTTACAAGCCTCATCAGTGAAGTAATAGCTCCAAATTGCTGGTTTTGTTAAACCTCTTCGGATTTTACTTTTGGAGTCAGATTTAATTTTCAGTTAATATCTTGGGTGTTTGGTGAGCATGTTTCTACTTAGAGACCGGACTGGCAGGGGTTCAGGGCTAGTGATGTGGGAGTCTTGCTGAGTGATGCTAATTCAGTGACTGTGGGGAAGTACCAAGACCTGAACTGTGAGTGAAAGTGTAGTTGTGGGGAGAGGAAGGAGAAGGGAGGGTTGGTTTGCTTATGTGAACTACAGTGGATGAATTGAGTTGAGTTTGGTGGACAAGTAGCAGTTCTGATGTGTTCTGTTTTCTGTTTTAGTGCCACAATGGCAACTGCACCTTACAACTATTCCTACATCTTTAAGTACATCATTATTGGTAAGTACCACTGGACTCATACCTGTTTATGTTGATGTGTACATGCATGATGGCCTTTCTACCCACCCTGGGACTGTGCTCTTGGTGACTTCTGTTGCTACTTGCTCTATAGGAGAGGTTCTTTCAGCTAATTGTCCATCCTCAGTCCCTCACAAATATCACCTTGCTTGCTCTAAAGCTTGAGTGGGTGACAATATAACAGCAAATACCTTTGTATGCCACAGAGCTGGAGCTGTGTGGTTGGTGGAGATGACCTGGGAGGGGGGCGAGTACCAGTGCCTGTGTTACTGTTCAAAGTAACTGTTCTTGACATAATGTACTCCAGTATTCTTGAACATCTTCACTGTTAGGGCCATAACATTTAGCCCTCTCCACAGCACTACAAAAAAAGCATCCTAAAAACATGTGTACATGGTCCCTTTCAAAATACAGTTTATATTTGGAAAAAAATTACTAACTCAATTTGAAAGGGGGAAAAACTTGAATGGGAGTTAACACAGCCGGGTGTTGTTGATTCAGGTTTGCTGTATAGCACCTTCCCTCTGCATCATTAGCCTCAAAGGTTTTAGAATCTATGCTGAAGACACAAGTGCTAATTGGAATCCATCACAAGTGCTAATTGGAATCCGTTGCTTCAGACAGGCTTCATCCCTCTGTCAGGCTACGTGTTTGTGTTTAAATGTAGCTTTTAGCTGCACCTTCCTGCACCCTTGGCTGTTTACAGCCAGGGACTTGATTGCATTTGTTATTCTCCTGGAAGAACTGGTCTTGCTGTTCATTGTTTAATTCTTAATGCCCTTGTGTAGGTGTAGGTGATCTGCAGTCTTGTAATGGTTTGTAACTCAGGCTGCTGTGACAGCCTCAGCCTGTGGAAGCCTTGGTTCTTAACAGATCTTGCTCTTCCTCCCTGTTGGCATTGTGCAAGTGAATAAGTGGAAGTGAAGCAATTTCTTGGCGGGTTCTGGTTGGTTGTCAGTGTTTTTGATGTCTTGACTAGCAATTGCAAGTAAGTTGGGAGCATGGTAATCACTCAAAAGGTGTATTTTACATTTCAGTTTCGTACAGGTTTGCTTCTCATGACCTTGTGAAACACAGTTGTAAAATCAGTAATTCAGATTGAATTGTCCTTGAGTTGTTTGCTCCACCCTCGCTTGCAACCCTGTTACTAAAACCAGTGCAAAAGGTGATGACTTTATGGTCTGAGACCAGGTACAAACACCACCTGCTAGACCCAAGGAAGGATCTGCCTGTCTCTGTACCGTTCCTTGTGTAGGATGAAGAAGATGTGCTTTTTTGCAACAATGATGTGGTGTCAGCCTTAACTATTCTTTCTGTAACAGGGGACATGGGTGTAGGAAAGTCCTGTTTGCTTCATCAATTTACAGAAAAGAAGTGTGAGTATTTCAATTCACCATATTTATTCTCACTGGTACGCTTCATCCCTCTTTCCTGCCTCTTTGCTTCCATTGTGCATGAGCTTCATGTGGTGTCTGCCTTCATCTGTGTGGCTTTGCTCTGTACTTGCTTAGATTTTTGTTTTGTCTCCTGCAGATGTAGAAACAAACTGTTGACGTATTAGAGGCAAAACTGCTGCTTCAGTCAGTCCTGCTTGTGATGAGGGCAAAGACTGTGTCTGGTTTATGGGTTTTCTGGGGAATTCTGACCCAAGTGAAGTTTCCTGTTTGAAATGTGCATGTTTTCAGTATTGGTGTAGCTTCCACACAAGCAATGGAGGTTTTTAGTGCTGTTAATGGCTTCAAAAAGAAAAAGATTCCCTTTTCTTTGTTGCAGACTTAAGCAGCCCTGTCATTCTCTGTAGCTGCTCATGACCTGTGTGCTGGTGTTTAAGACTTACTCCAGTCTGACTCAACTGAAGTGGTTTTCATCTATGCTATCATCACTAATTAAGAATTAGCTTCAGTTCCTCATGGCTCTTGCATTGGAGCTTACAGTGGCTGTTACCTCTCTGGCATCCCATGTAGCTCGCACTCAGGGGCTGAGCCTGTACGTATTTGTTAATACAAAGTCAGTCTTTACGCTGTGTTTGATGCCACATAAGTGGGTAGGAGCTACATTTATGCTATTTCTGGTTTCCAGTAGAAATAGAATTTTTTAACAGTTGCTTTGAATTCAAATTCCAAATCAGTCCATTGTTTAAATGCTGGTTTGCTTATGGCCAGATTCTTGATGACGGTGTGTCTTGTCCTTAGTTGGTCAGCATTGAGCTGAAGCAGTACAACCAAACTGACAGGCCAAACACCTCTGCTACAACGCTGTCACTAACTGTAGATAGCTTGAATAGTTACTTATCCTGCATTTCTTCGTCTTTCTTAAAGGTGAGCTTATTAAGATGAGTTTATTATTTAGGAAGATGCCTTTAGAGGTTTGATTTGCTGTGGTGATAGCTTCTTATGAGACTGGCTTTTACCTGTGGACAGTCATGCTACTACCCTGTCTGGAACAGCTTGGATATTTGGTTTTGAAGCTGTCCTACAGACTTTTAACTGTATCTTGGTCATTCTTTTCCTACTGCATTGAAATAATGAACTTTTCCTGCAAGAGTAGACTCAGAATCAGCTGACTTGGTACCTTATGATAGATACAGCCAGACAGCAGCAGTATAGATGCAGCAGAGAAGGCAAGGAATTCCATAACTGTTAACTTCAAAGTTCAGGAAATACTTCATTTTATTTCTGGAATGATACAGTTTGGGCACTGCAGCTGTAAAAATGCTTTCCTAGAGACTGAGGATCTAGTCAAGGTAACTGAAAACTGGTGATGGTACAAGGAGACCTTGTGCTAGAGAGATCTGATCCTTGTTCTTTATTTTTCACGGCAGTTATGGCAGACTGTCCCCACACAATTGGTGTTGAATTTGGCACAAGGATAATTGAAGTTAGTGGCCAAAAAATTAAACTACAGATTTGGGATACAGCAGGACAAGAGAGATTCCGGGCTGTCACACGGAGCTACTACAGAGGAGCCGCGGGAGCTCTCATGGTCTACGACATCACCAGGTGAGGTGCTTGGACTGGCGCGTCTTGTACCATGGCTCTGCATGTGCTGAGGAGCTCTTTGGACACTGTGTCTGTCCCCTTCACTTAAAGGACTCAGTCTGGATGGGTTTGTGTCCTGGTGTGTGAAGGAGACACTTTGAAATACTTGAAGTATTTAAAGAGCTGAAAATGAAACATAAGGAATTATGTGAGCTGCTTTTCTTGGAAAGCTTCACTGCTGACAGGCCTGAGGATCTGGGGCCTTGACTGCTTGGGTTGAAGTTGTTTGAAGAACTGGCTTTGTCCTTAAAACTTGCTCTTCAGTACATGGATTTTTTTCTCTTCCTGGGAGGCAGTGGATGTTGCTGCTTACCTGGCAGGAATACTGTTAGAGTAGGCCCAGGACAGAATATACCTCTGTTGCAGTGGGCTACATAAATGTGCTTAAGAGGTTGTGTAGAGATGAGAGCATTGCAACAGCCCAGTTTCTTGGCCTCTTCACAGTGTATTCCTCCAACAAAACGAGTTGGTACAGAAGCCATCCTGTCTTCTTTTTATAGGTGAAAAGTAAAGATTCTGCTAAAAGAATAATTAATGAGATGTGCTACATGAAATACTTCTGCTTACATCTGTCTCCAGTCTTCCCCTGGGGCTGCTCTTGGTATTCTTTGTATAGGTGTATTTCCTGTTTGCTTTAATCTTGAGTAAAACATGAGTTTCTGCACTGCTACTGAAGTGCTGCTCACTGTACACTGCTCTGTGAGAGTATTTGACAGGAAATCCTTGATGTGTTCTGTACTAGACAATATAAACCTGTCCTTGTGAGGGCAGGAACATGGGTTGATGTCTCAGCTGTGCTGTCAGAGTTGCTCAGGGGGTTTGAAGTTGGCATGTTCAGATCATGATCCAGGTCCAAACAAGATGCTGCTGCTCTGTTTGTCATGAGGCTGGGGTGAGGTATTGGGATGACAGAGATCAGCGTGTTCAGTGGGTGCTGCCTGTGCTGTTGACACTTAGGTGTGTTAAAAGATACTGTGGCTAAAACTGTTCTTGACTCCTTGCAGAAGAAGTACATATAATCACTTAAGCAGCTGGCTGACAGATGCAAGGAACCTCACCAATCCAAATACTGTAAGTTGGGCTTTATTTGGCTTAAAAATGGTATCACTTCTGTCCGAGCAAGAGGTGGAGGGCTTGGGCCAAAGCATCTGCAGTGCTAGTAGGGTTCTCTGAAATAAGCTGCCTGTGTTGTGTCATCTACTCTAGCTCCAGTCACACTCGTGTCCCGTTTTACACTGTACCAGTGACTCCCCCTTACTGCACCCAGAGCAAAAAGCGGGGCCACTGCGCAGGAAAGCCCTGGTTTCTTCTAGAAGTCTCGTGTTTCTCACCATTCAGGGGCCTGTTCTCAGCAGTTGGAGGCAAAGCAGTGGGGACAAACCTTAACTTTTGTTACCACTTCCTGCTTTGTGGTAGTAACGAGGTGAATGCTGTGTCCTTAGATCGGAATAGAAATGGGATCTTTGGCACAAGCTGACCAGGACTCCTGGAGAAGCTGGGGGGGGAAAGGTTTCTCTGTCTCTGGCCATTCCACAGAGCTATTGCCCAGGCAGTTGTAACTGTTGTTCACTGAAGTCTTCCTCCAAATGCTCCTAAAACACTTCAGCACCAAGCTCGTGGGAAGACTCCTCTGTGATGAAAGAGAACTTGGAAAGGTTCTGGCTGGATTAAGAGAGGATTAAACAAACAGAGGAAGTGGTTCAGAGCACAGCTCTCACCAGGATGCTGCAGGACTGTAGGGCTGCTGCTTTTTAGGGCCTCATCTCATGAGAGCAGCCTAAAGCAGCTGAAAGCAATGGAGGAGCTGCTGTTCCAGGCTCTATGGAGGAGGCACTGCTGGAGCAGTGTTCTGAAGGTGCATGGCTTCTGCTGTGAAACACTTGTGTGCGTTTCCTCTTGGGGTTTTGCCTGAATCGTAAGCATGGTAGTGAAAAGATCATCAGTTTCTTCCCAGACTAATTCTGTCTCTTCTGAACCAGGTGATAATCCTCATAGGAAACAAAGCAGATCTGGAAGCACAGAGGGATGTCACATATGAAGAAGCCAAACAATTTGCTGAAGAAAATGGTGTGTGTTTTCTCTTGAGCTGTTATATTTCCTACAGGACAGTGATGCTGAAGTGACTCCTCAGCATTGGTAGCTGCAAGCTTATGCTTCTGAAGTAATGTAATTGTATGTGCAAACTTCTGCTGTGGCTCAATCTGGCTTAACTGTAACTGTGCTTAGTGCTAGGAATCAGCTGGTGTGTTGATGCCTTAACTTGGTCATGAAAGACTGTTTAATGCTAAAATAGTGCCTTGCATGTTATCTGGAGGTTGCAGTGTGGCTGCTTTAGGGCTGTTTGGAGTGTATTATGCATTGACTGTTGAACCTCTGTTTCTGAACAGGTTTATTGTTCCTTGAAGCAAGTGCAAAAACGTAAGTTACCTTTGTCTACAATTGTGATTCAGCTGTGATCAGTTTAAGAGGATTGTATGGGTTATGACTAAGTACAGTTATAGTTCAGGTGTAACAGGGATTTACAAGTGCAAAACCAAACAGACCACAGGCTCCGAGTTCTCTTAGAGTGGCGCCAGCCCCTTTGGTTGCTGACAGGAGTCACTGCACCGGACTTCTGACAGGCTGCGTTGGCTGGGGAGCTGCTGGAGTACAGGGATCAGGTCTCCAGTGACACCAGTAAATGAGGCTCCAGCTGGCACTCTTGGAATGGAACCCTTAAAAAGGATGTGATTAACAGTGGCTCCTGAGCTTGCAGCCGTAAAGCTGCATGTATGGCTCCACACTGATTTTTGCTTCTTGGTGTTTGGGAATGTATTTCTTCCTCCTGGCTAGTCCCAGTAGGTTTAATGGCTAGGGAGCCTGGAGAGCCTACTGGAGGCTGTCCCAAGATGGGTTGTCAGACTCAGTGGTGCATCTGCTTTAGGTACCAAAAGCTGTTCTTGCATGCCAGGGGACAGGCGTGTCCCAGCAGGGTGCTTGTAGCCAACTGCCTCCCCATCCTGCCCTGCCTGAGTAACTCCTGCCGCTCTCTTCCTAGCGGAGAGAACGTCGAGGATGCCTTCCTGGAGGCTGCCAAGAAAATCTACCAGAACATCCAGGACGGAAGCCTGGATCTGAACGCTGCAGAATCGGGTGTACAGCACAAGCCATCGGCTCCGCAGGGCGGGCGGCTAACCAGTGAACCCCAGCCCCAGAGAGAAGGCTGCGGCTGCTAGTGACCTCCGTTTCCTGGCTCCATTTCTGCCCCTTCACCTCTGTCTGTCGGGAGCGGTGCTTTTGACTGCTGCCCTGTCTTCTGTACATCTTACTGGGTTTAATTAAAACTCTTGAGACAAGTTTAACACAGTACTAAACTGCTAAACAACGTTAGATGTAATCAGGTTATCAAAGGCAAGTAGAGTAATAAAACCTCTCCTGCATGGTAAATCTAGAAGTTTTTTTTTCCTTGATTGTCCTTGTGATAGTGTCACCGATACCTAATTTAAACCGAGCACTGATGCTGGACTCATGATTTCACACTCTCGCAGGGCTTTGTCTTGTACGGTTTAATTTGATGGTTCTTTGGCCTTTCTCCCCCCCCTAACCGTTTAGAGCTGTCTGTAGTAAAGGATGAGTTTTTGCTGTGAAATGACTTCCGATGGTAGCGAGGGGCTGGGTAACAATGTGCTTCTGTTGGAGGATGTCCCTGTGGTGTGTGTGGGGTCGGGGCGGGCTGGCGCCGCAGCGTGCACAGGGACGCGTGCTCGGAGCTTTACATCGGTTTTTTGCCACTTTTCTCCTTTCCATTTGTTACCAGAACGTAAATATGTATAAAATTTGAAGGAACTGAGCTAACAGTTAAATACATCCTGTGTATATGATTTTAATGAAGAAAAAAGGATTACTGGCATTAGAACAGTATGTAAGAAACCCCCTGTTTGTACAGTACGAGCTGTGTGTGACCACGTTAGCGCTGAGTGCCGCTCACTAACACAGGCCTCATCCCTGGTGTCACCCGCGGCCGGGGCAGCTCGAGTCCCCCTGCAGACATTAACACTATAGTGGGATCTGTGTCTCATCTTTGCACTGTGGTGTTGGTTAAACCCCGTCGTGTGCAATCAGCAGCGCGCTAAAACCCGCTTCGCTCTTGGGAAAGCGTTTTGCATTGCTGGGCTGGTGCCTGCCTCGTGCCTCTGTGCTGAGGCAGCTTCTCTCGCACATCCTGCGCTTCTCTACCTGTAACTCCTCCAGTGGTCAGAGCCTGGACCTGGACCGTCAACAGCGCCTGTGCTCTCTAGGGATTTGGAGCTACTGTTGTATTTTTAACAGGCCCACGTGAGGGTTTCTTTAAGACTTGGGCTTCTGGAGCCTTGGAGTCCATCCTTCACGGGGTGACACAACCTGTAATGCTGTATCAAAGGGAGATGTCAGGCGGTGACCATGCATTTGAGGCTGTTGTTCAGCTACACGTGGCTCACTGTGGCTGTACCTGCAGCCTGCATGAAACTGTACTTGGGAAACACCACATGTGGTTTGGAAATGGCAGGGGCCTGTGCTTAACCATGGTCACACGTCCAATTTTAGTCTTGCTGCAGGGTTTAAAATACAAAGTAGTCTTAAAATCCCTCCCTAGACACTAAAACTACAATGTTCAGACTTGTAAGTAAACCGTGGTACCAGAGTATTGTACAGTCAATGTTAAATCAAAGCCAAAACTGGAATGTGCAGACAATAGGATTTGGGTAACTTGTGCACTGTCCCTTTGTTTTGTCTGGTTAGTCCTTTTTTTAACTAATATTCTTAAGTAGATGGGTATGTTCAGGATCTACAGCTCACATCCTGCTTCAACCGAGGCTGTACCACACAGGGTTTGCCCAGGGACCACGACCTGCTGCTGCTGTGAAGTAAATGTTGTAATGACTCCAGCTTGCTGAGGTGCAATACCTGTCCTCCCAGTTACAGTAGGTCTCCTTGTTTCTGTCACAGAAAGGAGCTGGTGGACTGCTGTACTCCTCATTTGATGTAACGATGCTATTAATCTAAATATTTGTAAATAAAGTACCTGTATCTAGATAAACCGCCCTCGCCTCTGTTATTTGCTCTGTCCCCCTCTGCTTTGGCTGGGACTTGAAGGGTGGTTCCTTGGTTTTGGGGTATCAGCCTGAGGTGATGGCCCATCCAGGGCACAGGTAGCTGGGGCTTGAGGACAGCAGCTCCCTCAAGGCCAGGTTGGACACAGGGGCTTGGAGCAAGCTGCTCTAGTGGAAGGTGTCCCTGCCCATGGCAGGGGTTGG
>JANHGB010021587.1:0-13429 GCA_026283785.1 Coracopsis vasa | reverse complement strand
CAGAGCCTTGGGTGACATGGTTTAGTGTGAGGTGTCCCTGCCCATGGCAAGGGGGTTGGAACTAGATGATCTTAAGGCCTTTTCCAACCCAAACCATTCTATGATGCTATGAAAGCAGCCTGTTTAGGACTTAAAATTCTAGGTTTAAGAAGGAAAAAAAGAAAACCAACCCCAAACTAGGATTTGCCAATCTTGTGTTGTCATTACAAGGAACTGCTATGAAAGAGCTGAAGCTTAAGTTATTGTTTTTCTGAAATGATTCAACATTCTCTGTGCTGAAGATCAAGCACCCAGCATGCGGCTGCAGCTGCAGGTGACTGTGTGTTGATGTCTGTGTCGTTGCTGCCTGGGTACCAGGTTAGAGGAGCTGCTCAGGACACGCAGTGACAGAGCCAGCATCTCCTGCAGCTGCACAGTTAAAGCCCCTCTGGCTGCTGTGTGTGTGCCTGGTGTGCAGCTCGCGCTCCCCAGACATGTTCTGCATTCCTGTACATGGCTTGAGACAACAAAGATGCTCTATCTATGTTTTTTGGAGGGCTGCCTGCGATGTTTTCACTCTGGCTGACTGTCTGCCTTGTTCTACAAGACACAGTTCCTCTGTTTTATCCTTCTTGCGCAGGAACATCAGGAAAATCCTGTGGTGCTGTGAGGCATTTGGGTGAAATGCTGAGTGTAGCACATGTATGCAGCTCATGTTCAAGTTAACAGATCTGATGGCAAAATCTATCCCTCAGTGTTGATTTGACATGAGAGGAAGAGGTTCCTGGTCATTGTGAAGGTCAATGAACATCACAGAAGGGCAGAGATTGCCCTTGGCACCATTGTGCTGGAGTGACATGGTGAAAATAAACCCAGGAATGTATTCAAATTGTGTTTTGTGCTGACCTGGTCTTTAAGTACAACAGGGAAGAGCACTGGCTCCAGAGAACCAGCTGACTGAGGAATCTTTACTGGAAATCATTGTGATAGTATTTGAGGATCTGATTTGAAAAGCTCCTCCTGTAGAAGTAGCCCACAGGGCTAGTTCCATAAACTGATCTCTTTAATAACTGGGCACACGTGCCAGTCAGGTTAATGTATCAGTATAATTCATATACAAATGTAATTTCCATCAGTGAAAGACATCTAATTTCTCTAGGAGAAGCATATCTGGGGACTCAGCGAGTTGCTGCATCCCTTTAAATTTATTTTAGAAGGAATTTGATAGATTTTCTAAAGTGTCGTTTTTAAAGAGAGAACTGTATCAGAATGCATGTGCCATATTATTTGATTCATCAAACTTAGCAGTGTCTTTAAGGTGAATACTGAGGAATGTCTTAAAATACATGCATTGGCCGAAATAACACTTTGTGAATCCTCACAACTTTGCCAGTGGTGGTTTATTCTCTTTTTGAGTTCCTTCTTCTCCTAAGGACCTGCTTTCCTTCCATGTTACTTGCCCTTCAGCAAGACTTCTAGTGGCGTATGTTATTCACAGTCACTCTGAGAGTATCTGAACTCTACATCAAATTAAAACTGGTGTAAAGAAACCTGTTGTACTCTCTCCTGTGGTTTCCTTAGTGTGAACATGTTAGCATTGGTCCATTGGATAGCCAGATTCACAGGATGTCTACAGCAGAGGCAAAACCACCACTTGTGTTCCCAAAAGCCTCAGCAAAGCTGCAGGGCTACATGGTATCCCCATTTACATGTGAGCAGCAAGTTAACTACATTAGTACTGCTAAAATCAGGATTTCATGCATAACACTCCCTCAAAGCAAACCTTTCCCTTCATTTCAGAAACAAATCCACTAATCAAAGGAGTCTCCCCATATTCATGTCCCATCTTTATATTATAATGTGTCACAGTAGTCTTGATTAATTGTGTAGATCTTACTATAGTAAAGCCATCACATGCTAATCTTATTAGTTAACTTTCCTTCCAACCCCCGGGACTTAGTCTAGTCTGTTTAACAATATAATCTCCTAGCTTCTTACATCCAGATACCAACAGACTATCTGTTATTCTGGGGAGTTTAAAACCTTCTCATAGAAAGTGTCTGGAGTGTTTTAGAGGGTTACAAAGAGAAGCTTCCCAGTGTCAACAAGATGATAGTGCCTTTTAAAGAAGTAAATCATGAAGAAACAGGAAAAAACCAAAACCATCCTGAAAAACATTTCACTACTTTTTTAACACTGAATATAGTCTTTTTGCAAGTGACTCAATGCATAAACGAGTACAAAACCCCAGAAATACTCTTTTGTTACAGCTGTGATTTTAAGACTCAATAGTGGCCTATTTTGGTTTTCTTAAAGCAAAAATAATAAATTAAACAGTGTCCTTTTCATACCCTTTGCTGTGCCTCCAAAGCCTCCTGCTATTAGAGCAGGTTTAGCTTTCAGCAAACGAAAGTGTGCAATAAAGAAAAGTCTCTCAATGGCCGCAACACCTCAAAAGTGCAGTTGTGTGTTTGGATGGCAGATTAGCCCCAGAAATTCTACTTTATATGAAGCTATCTAAGGTGCCATCAGAGGATGCTGAAACCAGGCTTTGCAGCCTTTGATACAAGGGAAGATTATCTAAAAGGAGGCCAAAGCCTGGCTCCCATGACCACACTGATCAAAATGGGGATGTCTGCCTCTCAGATTTTAGCCCCACCAGTGCTTGCAGAATAGGAGCACTGTGGTAGTATGAAGTACTCCAGGCAGAAATAAGCAATGCAAATGATTGATAGAAAAGAACTAAGGCTGGTTAGCATAAATAAGAGGAGGTTTGAGTGGGGATAGGATAAAAAGTCTTTAAATGGATAAATCATTGCTGCCAGGACAAAAGATTATGTATTTCCATGTTGATTTGTACAGGCCAAGAAATAATTGTTTCAGGATAGATGACAGGTAGAAGTTTTTAACAGAAAGGATAATATGAGGATGGACTGTCTGAGGAGGGTATGGGGTCTGAAGGTCCTCAGGACCTGGTTAGGCAGCTGACAGAAATATACTGGTACAGTTTATCTGCCTTCAGCAGTGGAATGGACTAAATGTTGGTCCTCACAGAAAGACAGAAAAACTATGGAAAACAAGCAGAAAGTTTTCATGCTGAGGAAGAAAAGGGATAAAATCACTAAGAGTTTTGCAGGGCTTAAATCAATGACTACTCACCAATTCATATGAGCATCAACACCCTGCCCCCTATCCTGCAGTGCAGCTACTTGAAGCCCACTTTGCTCCCATATCATAAAATCACAGCAGGAGGCTTAAGAGGGTTGGGTTTGTCCCAGCTGTCTTGCCTGCCCCTTCAGGCTTTTTCTGGGGGGTGCAGTTAAGGAAATCTCCCATTTGAGCCCCCTTTCATGGAGAAGAAGGGTTTGATTCTATGCTTGCCCTTTTATGTTAAAGTTACCGAGGCAGGCTGGCTAATCGGTGGAATGATCAGAAGGTCCCAGAGATACCCGAATCCAGGCCGGAGCTTGTCTAAGTTGATGTCTTTGTTCACTTCACAAAACCAAACAGGAGTAGCTTGTGTGAGGATTAGATATCTGCAATTCAATCCAGATGATCGCTTTATTATGGAAAACCATTCCTCTCCATACCACCCAGAAAGACAGCCACCACGGGATGAAGTATCGTGGGCTCCTGTTCCACCCCAGTTGAAGCTGCAGGCTTTAAAGGCAGAGTTAAAAGAAGACATACAGCTGCTACAGGAGACGGGCTTAACAGTGCGTGAACATCATGAGCTTGTAAGGATATTTAAAGGATTAGGGGAGAATTAAATGTTTGTCTGTCTTTGTTGCTCAGCACAGCTTCAAAGCTGGAAGACGATATTAAAGAAGATATTTCCCCTTTTTAAATACCGGAAGGGGATTCCTAAAACAATAGGTGGAAAACGCTGGCATGACCTAACAGATTTATACACAAAGAAGCTCGATGATTCTTATCAGATGGGTGAAGAACACGCTATCCTGCAGGATAAAACAGTGATGTAAAGTTCACAATTTAAAACACCAGTGAACAATCCCCAGCACGAACAAAAAAACCCCAGCTCAAAATTCCTCTCTGGGAAACAGAAGGCAAGTATCCTGGCTGGTGGCTTCAGTTTATCCCACTACACTGTGGGTTCACTGGCCGGTAGCAAAGCGATGCTTCCCATGGCCTCTCCTAGGAGCAGTTCCCTTGGGCAAGCAGGGGTGGTCACCAGTTCAGCTGCTGCTGTTAAATCTGCCTTGCACCTAGAATCAGAGCTCTGAAGTTCTCTATAACCATGTAAGAAAAAGCAGATCTGAGACAGAAACACTCTTGGTGATGTTCTTAGGTCAGCGGGTGGGTGCTTTCTGCGGAGTAGGTTTAGTTAAGGATTCAAGTAAATTCAGTGCCTTAGCTTGGAAGGGAAGGAATCGAAAATCTCTAAAGAAGAAGTAACATCTTTCTCTTTATGAGAGATATTATGATATTAAATCAGATTTTTACAGAACTGAGAATCTTGCAGCTCCAGGAATAAGGCTAAAGTGGCCTTAATATACCTTGGAGTGTTCCTTATGCTATTCTGCATATCTTAGATGACTTAGGGGACATTGGCTAACACACCCCACAGCAACAGCCCTCCAGACAGCAAAGCTCTGTCTGGAGTAGCTACTCTGCTCCTGCTCTGCACCTTTCTGTCTCCAGCATCCTCTTCTCAAAACACCAGGTCCAGTGCTTCTGAAAGCATCTTTAGAAGACAGACCAATGGCTGTTTCTGCACAGGAGAACATCTCTTCCAGCTGCATTTGGGGCTTTTCTGGATTCTTCTTCACTGTTCTTCTTTTATTCATTACAGAAGGGGCAGAGCAAAGGTGAAAATCTCGCTCATTGTATCTTTCCCCTCTCCTGCTCCAGCTTCTCTGTCTGAAAGGTGTTACCACTGAAACAGTTAATTTGGACTAGCAGCAATCGATATCATCCTTAGAGAAGAAAGGAAAATTCTTAGTAACAGCAAATGCTTATTCTGAGCAAACACAGCCCTCATTTCCTAAGCTGCCCATCACAGCTACATTCCTTGTGACTTCACAGGCTCCACAGTGAAGAAAATAACTTTGTTCATATTCACTGTCACTATAGTATAAATCTGAAATGGTTTTGTGTTAGGTTTAATCAGAGTGAGAATGTGCTCTATAGAATATTATCCAAGCATTTTTATAATGGGCACTGAGCTAACTGTGTTAGCTGAGTTCAGGTTATTGAGCAACATATTCATACAGCCAAAGGCTTTAAATCTTACCCATGAAGATCTGTTTGAATAGAACAAGGACATTTCTCTTCTTTTCTTCTCTTCCTTTCTAAAAGTGAATTAATATATCTTACTGGGAACGCCAGTCCATCCTACATTAGTGTTACTTAATCCTTGCCTTTACAAAGGGTTCTCGTGACCTTTCTCTGGGAAGGGACCAAACCTCCATTTCTTGGAATCAGGTATTCACACTCTGCACAGGGAATGCCCTTGGGGTAAAGAAGTATCTTTGCCCTGGGAAATTCCACTCTGCTTTGGTTGAGACTTTTAATGTTAAACCCCTGTTATTTCACTTTTCAGTTTCCTTAGGCATGAAAACATGCTGGCAACACTCCAGCAGGACTGAAGCATCCAAGGGAGCTCTGAGGCACACACTGACAGTTCAAGCCAGGGCTCATTCCGAATTCCTGCTTGCTCAGGCACTGCCAACCCCACAAGCACCTCTGCTCTCTGCAGTTGCACTTGTAGCAGAGCTGGCCAACACAAACGTGTCCCGACCAAAGCATCAGCCTTCAACCTGTCTGTGCTCAGGAACCACCTGAGCTCCTCTATCAGCACACTGAGGATGGGCTGAACCTGTTGGCAGATATTGCCTGAAGGCATTGCTGAGCTGCCAGAGCAGCTGCAGCTGGAAGATGGTGCTTCACAATCCCACCACACCACTCTGGGGCCCCCATGATGGACAGAAGGGTGCCATGCCCAGGCAGGAAGAAAAAGGAAGTTTCTCTTAGGCTTCTCCCTCTGCAGTAGTGCAAACAGATCTGGCACTAAAAATTACTTCTCATCCTTTCCCTTCCTTGTCAGGGGCAGGAATTCCCCAGCTGAGAAATCAGGGCTATCACTTTCCTTCATAAACAATCCAACAGTAGCATATGGAGGCCCTTGCCTTTGAAGGGCAGGAAAGAGGATTCTGGATTGTACTCCTCCTCCTTATCTTTTGAGCCAAACACATGAGACAGCAGTCCTTTTCAAACATCCCAGACCCAAACCACACAGACATGCACAGAGAAATGAGGGTATCAGGACCACCAAAGCCTCTCAGTTACAGTACTGAAAGCTCAGGAGTCACTCACTGTAGATGATAGTAAGGTAATTTATTATATTCACATTAAGATAATTAATGCTTATATTTGGCCTTCACAAACTGCAGGAGTTTATATATCAGCACCACATCACAGTCTTGCTATGCAGGGTAGAAGCAGTTGACATCCAAATCCTGGAATATGGCCAGAAACGGCATATTTGGAGTTGTTCGTGAAGGCTGAATTCAGCCACACTTATGTGCAGGCATTAAATTGATTTTTAATTACACTGTCCCATTATGCTTTTTGTCCTGAACCTTCACCATTCAGCACAGAGATGGGATGTCTGAGCAGCATCCGTTCAGGTTATATGGGGAAATTTAAACCAGGCATTTCTTGACTTTTGATACACATTGCATTGCAGCCTAGATATTTCTTTCATGTATTAGTCTGGCGAATACAACATAGATTTGACTACAAACCAAGTGGCAGGATAGGCACAAGACGAATGTTGCTTCCATGAGCTGAAACTAGCTTCAGAAGGAGGAAAGTGGTGTTCATGTCTATCAGAACAGTAATAACAGTAGCTGGTCCTTTCAGCTCATGGCAAAACTTCAGAGTCTGACACAACTTGTAGGACACTGCTCACTCCTGCGTCTGTGCCCTTCCCTTCCCACTCACTACCACCTTCCTGGGAGAAGCAAACACTCTTCTTTCCAGCTGCCTGGTGCTCCTAGAAGTATTGGCCAGCATTCCCATACTAGGCATGTAAGAGCCTTGAAAGCAATGGGAAACAACTCCCTGGATACATTCACATTACTAAATCAAAAGAGGTCAGGGAGAGATGCTGGCCATGAAACCAGGTAGAGCAAACTGGCTTCTGCTCACACTAGAACCGGTTCCTTTTGGAGCAGTCTGGCCATATCCATGCTGTATTGGGCCAGGTTCTCTTCTGGTCCCAGTACACAGCACTAAGATGTCATTTCTATTTTGGAGGCACGCTGCAGATACATTACTTAAACAGAGCAGATAATCAAACACCTCTCAAATACTTCACTTTTATGTTGCACTCACTGTTAAGCCTGCAACCCCCCAAGCCTTGTATTGCTAGACCTGATCACCCCATTGCTCCTAAAAGAAAGTCAGACAATTGCATAAGCCTTCTTCATGGAAATTTGTGCCATTAAGGTAAATAAAAGGGAAACCAAAAGGAATTAATTCCTACTGTATTTTATATTCTAGATGTGTCCTCATTTTTAATATCACCTGCAGATCTTACCATCATCATTTTATTGTGTTTTATTGAAACATTGACACAAATACAAAACTTCCTTAATAAGAAGCATAAATAAGATAAAATCAAGTATTCTTAAACCGTTCCTAACTGTGGCTATTACACACAGCAGCTGTAGATTAAGATCTCTGTGTGCACACACATTATATAAAGACACCACTACTTCAGACAATGTAGACATAAATTTACCTGTACTTAAAATGACTGTTTGCCTGAAAATTGGTATATAAATCAGGACTGTAAAATAAAGATTTGAGATCCAAGAGGTACAGAGACTCTTATCCTGCATGTGAACACTTATCTCCATCCTAATAAGACTGCCCAGTGCACGTGCTGCTGAGACCTCAGAAAAAACATGCTTCTAGTGGTTCACAATATCAAAACCAATTCTTCCCCCTTCAAATGTCCTTGTTTCCTGCCTGATCACCCTACAAGTTCTGGATATACGTTCACTTCCAGCAGTGGTGGTTTAATAAGCACCAGAACTTTCAAATTTAACTCCTGTGGGTAATTCTAACTTCAAGTTTGCTGGACTGGAGACCATTAGACAGATGGCAAGGAGTTGCTGGAGTGTTGCAGCCCAAACCTGTAGACAGCCAGACAGCTGCTGTGATGTATTTAGTCCTTTAGGAGGAAAGATACTCTACTACTTTATTTGAAGCAACACTAAAAGTTGTTCTTCTAAAACTACAATATGTTTTGCAGAGTATAATGGAAGTCCTGCCCCTGGAGCCTGAGGAATGCAGCACGCAGGAGGTGAGGCAGCTGCATGTGAACAGGCTGCCTGCACCTTCAGACTTCACAGCCTGTTACAGCACTGAAGTACTAACCTTGTCAGCCTCGGCTTGCACAGGTATCATTGCTTAGCTGTAAGCAAACGCATGCTACAGTACATTGCAATAAATCAGTATCTGCAGAGACCATTGAAAACTAAAAGCACAAGGCAATTAAAAGATGGGTGAAATGCCTGATTCTGGGCAGTGGTCTGTACACACTGGGATGGAATCTGACGTACTCATTAGCCTGTGTGATATTTAACATCTCACTGCTCCATGAGCAGACATGAGCTGGTGATGAGAGTGAGGACAAGAAAGCACTACACAGGTAGAGCAGCAAGCAGATACTCTGCTCATCAGATGAGGTATGCAAACAGGTAGCAAGCTACAGCATGCAGTGTTAGCTCCAGGTTGAATCCAGAGGTCCACATCTGTAACACTTTGCACCAATACATGCATGATTGCATGAGAAAAAACCCAAACAAGTGGCAAATAAAAAGTGTCAGAGGCCCATTGACCGTTTGTTTCTGCTTCTATCAGACACTTGGGAGGGTGCAAGTCAAAACCAGTGCCAGGGTGCCATCACAGCCGGTAAAGAACCAGTCATGGGTGAGCTAAGGTGATCAGTCTGATCAGGTTAACCTCAAGTACAGCAATCTTGGAGATGCAGTGACAATTTAAGTGTAGCTGTAAGTCCCTCTCTTGGTTTTGACTAGTTTCCAGCTTCAATAGCACAGGCATCGTGCATCAGCAGGACCGAATTCGTGCATGTGCCCCATGACCATCTTGTAACAGATGTTCTTGCCACCACAAGCAGCTCTAGCTCCAAATCACAGCCACAGCACGTTGTTCTTCATCAGCCTCTCTGTGTGTGCCAAAGCTCTTGCTGTTTCTGACCTCATACTTTATCAGCTGATGGAGCCTGACAAAAGGAACACATGCCACCTCCAGTGTGATTTGATGATCATACATCACAGTGGGATCTCATCAGTGACAATCCACCCTTCCTGAGGCGCTGAGAATCTTTTGTTGGCTGCCCACTGCCCTTAAGCTGTACATCAAGGAGACAAGAAAACGTAATAAATCTGAGAACATTTTAGTAAATCAAAGGGAGAAACAAGGGTGTCTCTGGTTGTGTGGTTTTCAGAACAATCATGGGACTCAGTCATGCTGCAGACTTGTTTGACTCACTGATGTGGACTACTACAGAGGAAGGCATAGTGTGTGAAGCTGCCACTGCCATGAATAATTTAATGCACTGGCTAACAGGGCACGGGAATGTGTGAGCATAGTGGGGAAAAGATGTGAGATCCACAGAGCTCCAGCAAGGAGAGCTAGTTGTAGGATGGATATGATTTCAATGTTGGGGCTGCAGTGAAGGGGACAAGGCAGCCATCTTCAGGAGGGATTGGGGCTCCGCCACCCTTGTTATTTATAGGTCTTTCAAATAACTGTGTTGGGTTATGTGATGGGGAAGAGGAGGAGGGAGGGGAATGCCTGATTAGCTGTACCATGTAAAGGCAGCTTATAAGAAAGACTGCAGCAGGGGAGCATGCTTTCATAGAGAGAATCATTTCAGCCTGTGGTCCTGCTTCACGGTCCACTCCTTGACCACTGATTCCTCCTCTGCTCTGGCACCTGATGCGCCAGGTACATTTAGTCAAGGAGTCACAGACCACGACCAAACATCCCCACCAGACCCTTACGGCAGGTTGTGTAAGGATGCCTGGGATGCATGACTGTCCCTAGCTTTGGGGAGCACTGTGCTCACAGTGTGAGACACAGCAGGCCTGTGTTTGGCTGTGCAGCAGCAAAGCTGTGGAGTTCCAGGGATGAGAACATTTGGGTTTATAACATCTGCAATATTCATCTGTCATATACCAGATACAGGACTACGTATACACAGAGCTAGAAAGCCCCTTCCTTACTCAATGGGCACGTAATTTAAATACAATGGACACAAATACTATCTCTCTTTCACACTTAAGGACTGAGGGAAACATTTTACTTCCTATACTTAATCATGTTTTACATGATACATAAAATTGTCCTCTTTGTGCTGTATTCACCACAGCTTTGACAGCCTCTAAACACCTAAGAAAGCCAGGTTATGGATTCTACATTTCCTACATGCTACAAACAGAAGTTATAACCATGTACAGGTTCAGAATGTGCTGGAGGACGTCTGCTTATCCTTTACTTGGACATAATCTTTTGCACCTTTGATTCAAGAAAGTTCCTTGTCATTCTCTCTTTTGGGATACCATTTATCTCAGCTGTATCAGTCACTTGGCATTAAATATGAACATAGATAATTTTATTACTTAGTCATGATGTTAATTTTCTTTTACTGTTTCCTGTGTTCAACTCACAAAACGGCAGAACATTCCCTCATAAAAAAACCCCAAATGATGATACTTGTAAGATAATGGTAAGGGATGTGGCAAGCCAAAGTAGGTTAACAGACTGAACTACGCTTGTTTTACATCAGTTATAAAACAGTCTTGTGAATTGTCCTTAATTGGTTTTGGTTATGTCAGGGCTTTTATTTAATTCCCCATCACTTGTAAGAGCCCCAAGGTAACTCACTTCACACAGAGAAAATTCTGACTGACTTTGAAAATGTGGTATTGTTGAGCAGAAAGACTCACTGAGCAGACTGCTAGTTTCTTTCAGCAGCAGGAGAGATCCAGGAGGTGATTAGCTTTGTTCTCATTTACAAAGCACCAGTGGGAATTTCTAAAGGGTTTCACAGGCCCTGGGGATAAGGCCAAGAACAAAACAGGGCAGTGAAAAGCAAATAGAGCACTTCATCAATAAACTACTTAGAAATGCCACATCAATAGCAAATTAGGAAGAAAGGAAGGCACTCTAATACTTTCACATAGCAAACGAGGTTTATATATTGTTTTTATTCCTACTTGACTTTTTTTAAATAACTGCACCTCTATCAAACTAAGCTTAGCAGAAGGAATAGAGGTAATAGCAACTTGCCACAAGGCTATTTGATAAGATGTGAAAGGGAGACATGCATTGCTCTCTGCTAGGTCTACAGCACTGACCTCTCCCAAGGGTTACCACTCTAAGGAGCTCTATCCTTGGAAAGGCTAGGAAAAGAGCGCACCAGCGGGAAAAGGAACTGCATGGCTGCTTCCCAGAGATGCAAACTGCTGCTACAGCACCCCCTGTCCGCTTGTCTCCAAAGAAGAGGACACAGTCTGCTTGCCCAGAGAGAGGTGGGGATGGAAAGCTGAAGAGAAGGGAAGAGAGAGTATCTATCTCATTTTCCATTAGTAAATGGTACTTCTGAAAGATTTATTGCTCCTAACTAGAGGGGAAAAAGAAATAAAAATCAACATTAAAAAAAAATGTTACAGCTGGAACAAAGTCATCCCAAGTCTATCAATCTTTTTATTGTAACAATGTCAAAGCATTTTGTTTGGATTTTAACACTGCAATAAACCACTAGCAATTAGCTTATTTTTAAAAAAACAAAAATCCCATTTCTAATCGTAAAACAGAGTTTCCATTTTAGAAAAGCCTCCACAAATTCAATTTTCTAGGCTGAAAAAACCCAGCTCATCAGTAGACAAACCCATTTGTCAATTTAGAAACATTTTGTTCAGAAGATTAAGCAAAAAATACAGTCAAAACACCCTGCTTTGACAAAGCAGTGTTTTGAAGTTTAAACCAGCTTCTGAAATATCCCACATCAACTGTGCTCAACAGCAGCTGGTAGGGAAAAGGAAGAGTGACGGAAGCAATCTCACAGCCTCGTCGTGCAGTCTCAGGCGGGGCTACTGCAGCCCTGCTTCAACATCCTGCTCGTGTTCATGGGCTTCTGCATGATTTAAACTGCTCTGGAGTTACGCTCTGATGATAGGCACAAAATAGGGAAAAACTGAAGGAAATACATCAACTAATTTAGTCCTTGGAGCACAAAGAGAGAGTATGTTTCAGTAGGCATTTTACAGCCACAGAGTATTCATACATTTAGAAGATACAGGGTTAATGCTGTTTTGAGGTAGTGTTTCAAATAGAGAGGTCCATTTGCACTGATGCTCCTGATACCATGTGCTCTTTATCAAGAAGGCCTTACTTACCGGAAACCTTAGTAACCTTCCCCAGTGCTTCAGTTGTTGCCTCGTGTGATTTTTGCCAAAACAGATGTGCATTTGGAAGACACCTTTGTGCTGGGTAGAGGAGGCTTAAGATGCAATTCTCCAGTCTTCATAAGCAATGCCAACAGCTTTTCTCTTGCCACCAAGTAGTTCTGAGGAACTGAACGTACCATGGCTCTTCCTGCAAAACACCTGATACTGAGCTGTGAATGCGAAGCTTCCTGGGCACAAATGGTCACGTATATACAAGAGCTGATGGTCAGGTAACTTCTCTCCCTGCGAGGATGCAGAAGATCTGTGCAGGACGCTGTGAACTCACCCACTTTGAGCTGCTGTGTTCCACAGCTCCTGAGGGATAAACTCAAATGGGATGCTGGAGCAGACATGGGCAATTAAAAATTTCAGGAGCACAACCATTGTGATGGGGCTTTGAGCAACCTGGCCTAGTGGAAGATGTCCCTCCCTATGCAGGGGGGTTGGAACTACTGATCTTCAAGGTCCATTCCAACCCAAAACATTCATATGATTCCAGGTACATAACTGAGTATAAGAGACAGGTCTCAGCAGAGCCTCTAGTAGGACAACACAAATAATGACTTCAAGGGGGATTCTTCAACGAGACCTTGCTCTTAGTAATGACCACCGTGCCCCAGGGAGGGAACTCGGGAGCCGCCGCCTTCCCTTGGTTTCCAAGAGGCCAGAAAGGGAGATGCTGTCCCATTCCGTACCCGCATGAGCAAACACCTCCACCCGCTGGCTGGCTCCCTTGTACCTCACCCTCCACCCACCCCTTACGCTGGAGGAAATGGGGACCCCGCGGGCCCCGGCTCGGCTCACACTGAGGGAGGCCGGGCACAATCCCAACCCTTTCCCTTCAGCACCCCTCAGCCAAGCGAAGGGACACGGCTGCACAGCGACCGAAACCCCCACTGCCCGCCTAGCTGAGGCGAAGATCCCGCCGAGGCAATGCCGCC